>MU842961.1:0-99867 GCA_030867305.1 Colletotrichum zoysiae | reverse complement strand
CCCCCCCCCCCCCCCCCCACACAAACATAACCCGGGGTTGCTAGCCTCAAAGGGGAGAGACCATGAGGCTCTCTCTCTCTCTCATATAGTACGTGTGGGTTCTTCATTTTCGCTCGCCACAGAGCCAGGGTAGCGGACTCTCGGAAACAAATGTTTTCCGCACTGACCCGCCATTGTTGTGCAGTTTGTGTGTGTGTGTGTGTGTGTGTGTGTGTGTACGAACTACCTACGCTATCTGGGTACTGCAGCATCAAAGTTGACTGACGGCCACAGGGCATCACAATCCTGTGGATTGGAGGCGGTGAAATGGGTAGGCAAAACGCCGACCTCCTGTGAATGTGCAGCGTGCAGGACTCAGCTGAGCAGCGGGTTGGTCGGTGGCCGTTCGCATGCATCAGCCGTGGTGTAGATGTAGATGCAGATGCAGAGGCAGCCGATGCCAATCAGCAAGGTGGATGGGCTCGACGGACGCCATTTGGCTGATGTGGCGCATGACCCCTCCTCCAATCCGCCGGGTCTTCACTCTAGCTACCTACCTAGGTACCTAGCTAGTACCATGTAGCGAATGAAGCAAGGGCTTGGCCAGGGTCCCCAAGGTTCGCTCCACGTCAACAACTCTTGGATGCGGAGACGATGCTACCTACCTACCCAGAGCCTAGAGGGCGGCACAGTACACTAGGTAGGTACTCTGCACGATGAATCTTTGGCAATAAGAGTAGTTTATCCGCGGCGGGCTTGAACCGGGGACAGGCATATTCATTTCCATGGCCTGGGGAGGGAGGGGCACCTCTTGACGGGCATCCACGCTACCAAATGTACGTTTCGTTGACAGAGAGTGAGAGAGAGAGCTGTCACGGGACCAAAGTCCCTCTTTATTTTTCCCTTCTTATCTTTCTTGTCGGCCGGGGGTCACAAACAAGGCTGACCATGACACTCGACAAGGGGCCTGGCACCGTGATGCGGTTGTCGTTGACAGTGAAGCTCATCAACTGAGAACAGGTACTGCGACTGCTGCCGGCCATTACCGTTAATTGCTAGGCAATGTGGATTGTTGGTGGTTCTGTTGGGCTTCTGGAAAATGCGCAGAGCCGTCGGTCACCAGCTGCGTCTTGAACGGCAAGCACGCCCGTCCGTCGGGTCGGAGTTCCACCGCTTTAACGGGGCTAGGGGATGGCGAAGGGGATGAAATCGGCTCCTTTAGAGACCTCATGAGGTACGAAGGCACTACAGACAGCATGAGACAGACCTCCAGTCATCCAAAACCTTGTCGTCATGGCCGATGTTGTGCATGTTGGCGGGATGCAATCCGAGACTCGTGGCGCCAGGCTGGGATTGGAAGACGTTGACACATGCAATCCCCGAGCTGTGCCTACGGTCGTTCGCGTCGATAGCGCAGCCTCGAGTGGAAGGATTGCAAAAGTTCCTGGCTGAGGCATCTCGATAGGTACATACCTAGTTGGAGTAACCGTACTGTTGTAGGTAGGTAGGTAGTAAGTATTGCAATATTGAGCGACGAGTGCTCGGAGTTGTCGGTATGGGCCCATGATGACGTCTGCGTGTACCTGCCTTTGTATACTACTGGTACGGTAAGCTTGTGCTATCCTGTCCTCGACGACGGGCACTAGATGGTAGGGGTTAGCACAACGCACACTCGCTCGCTCGGGGCGCTAGCCCCCGGGGAAGGGCATCCTAGAGACAGAACAAGTGGCTTGGCTGTCTCGAGTCACCGTTGCCCCGTCTCTTGGCCTTGGAGGTAACGTACCTTGACTTGTAAAGTGTGTGTGCATTGCATCGACTAAGGTACATCCATCGTAGTGCACCCAAGTTCCAACAGGTGATGAAATAAAATAAAAAATTAGGGAAGGTAGGAAGGAGGAGGTGTAGCTACCTGTCTGCCTGCTTCGGCCGGAACAGGTTAGCGCCGCTGGCTCTTGAGCAGCAAGCCGATTTGCCGAACTCATTAAGCAGCGCGGGGCCTTCTTGCTGCTTGGAATTAAAGCTGTGGGCTAAAGTGAAGACGGCAAGTGGCCAGTCATTGGCCGTTTCCCCCGGTCAGGTGGAGTGGCTGGCTGCCTGCCTGCATCTACCCATCTAAATTTAGAAAACACGTCGACTGCCTGATCGGGATGCACTAACCAGTAGTAGCCCGGTCGGCGATGGGATGGGACCGGGGTAGGAACAGGTGAGTGAGGGTGGGTTGTTACCTGCCTGCCTGCCACTGCTACCAATGCAGCTACTGCCACCCGTCTTTTTCTTCCCTTTTCTTCATCATCCCAGGTAAAAAGGTATGTACCTAGTTTAGGTAGTTAGGTACAGTAGGAACCCGGGCAGATGCGTATCCACTCAACTGCAGGAGTACCGCACAAGGCGTACCCACGGTACCTTACTAGGTAGGTACCTAGGTAGAGGTATCCATCTTACCTAAGGTAACCTGCCTCGGCCTGGCGCCGCAACAAAATCGGTGTGCGTGTATGCCTTCTCTTTCCAGCAGTTTGCAGTCCTTCTTGTTCTTTTGTTTTCTTCTTTCTTTCTTTTTTTCCTGTTCAAAAACAATGTTCAAGTTGCGCATACGCAGTCTCTCGCCTGCAACAAGACCGCTCTTAACCTTGCTCGGGAAACAATGCTTCGTTGATCCTCCGCTGCCTTTGACGTGGGGCCCGAGTCCGAGGTCCGACTCTAGCTCTCTGCCTGTCCCACCATCTCCAATTCAACTCCTCCACTACCATTCCTGGGAATATCTTTCCAGCCGTTTCTTTCTCATGATCCATCGCAGCCCCTTCACTCATGTCTTCAGTCTAGCCCCCCGGCTCCGTCACCAAACCCTGGCTTTTGGCCTGTTTGGCCTGTTTGGGGGGGGTTTTTTTCTCCCCTTTCCTCCGATAACTTCTGGCTTGGATTCCAGCGAGTTCTTCCGAGGCCACCGCCCTCCCGTCCCGAGGTCCGTTCCTGGCCAGCCGATACCGGCATCCCTGGTCCACTTGTCGCCGTGTGCCGTTTCTCCTTTCCAAGTGCCATCCCCGTCATGTTTGCTTTCCCTTGGCTCCACTCCAGCCTCAGCGACGTCGCCCTGCTTTGGACGAACCGCTGGCTACTTGCATCCTCTAGAGCTGCAGTGCAGTGCATATCGCGACCAAGGCTAAGAGCAGCACTCGGCAACCATTCGCAGATAATTGTTCACTACTGACCCGTGACCAGGGCTCTGACAGTCCACGACATGACAAGCGCTCCAAGCTAACGGCAGCCGACTGCTGTTCCCGTGGAACGAACCATGACCCGAGTTGGCTTGGCCACCTCTGGCCAGCGAAGCTGTCGTCTTGCTTCCTTGACCCTAGCCTGGGGAGCCTCTCACTCATGGCTTTCCAAGACATGATCTGTCTGGCCTGATCGACCCGGTGCCTTTCTCCCGGCTCGCCCTGCACTGCCACAATATCCTTCACTCCCCGATATTATGCTCGGCATAATAGACACTCATTACATCCATCGTCTTTGCTTTCCGCTACTCGCCGGCTTCACGCACATGGTCCATCGCTGGACGCCTGCATTCTGTACTGTTTGTCGTCCCGGCTCATCTCTCGTCTTGACTGGTAATGGTCAGATTCTCCATCTCGACGCGGACTCTCCTTCCCCCCTCTGAGCGGCCACCCCTTTTAGCTTCTGCGTCCCGGTCGGGCGCTTAGGCCGATCTCGTGACGGCTTCCCACACCCGAGACTATAGATCGCCGTGCAACGTTGTACGACCTATGTCTTGCGACATCAGCCTCAGCACACGGCTTGACCGATTTTCTTCTGCACGGTTGTTCAGCGCGCCCGGGGATCAAGACGAGTCACGGGTGCTATCTGAATCCTTGGGGTACCGTCCCAAGTCTCGGATGGAGTATAGCTCATCTCACCACTTCCCTTCCCCAGAGAGGCGAGAAAGCCTTGTGTGCCTTGGTAATGTGCGCCAGTGACGAGCACCCAGAATCGCCATTTCTCATCTTCCAAGAGAGTTGCGCCGACACATGCGTAAGAGTACTGCCATTGGTCTGATAAACAATATATCATGTAGGCGGTACTAGCGCGGAGCATACAAACAACCTGGTGTGAATCTCCAGCAGCTTGGAGGTTTCCGTCGTGGGGCTCGACCGGCCTAGTTTAGAGAGCCCTGTGAGGTTAGGCTTGGCCGGCTTCAGACGAAAGTTCTTCGCGATGCGAGTTCGCTGCCTTGGCATGGAACTTACGCCTCATGGAAATAACACGGGTTGACGGCAGCCTTGCAAAGTGTATCTTGGCAGGCGGTAGTCTCACGGGATGCTTCAACTCAAAAAACAAGGTTTATTCTAGTCGTCCTTAAAGGAGGGGGGAAGAATCTTGGTTGTTTGGTCGGTCCACCGGAGGCGGCATCGCACACGTATACGCCAAGCACTGGCTTCTCCTCTTGGGAGGCCAAACCCAACGTCAATGGTCTACGGTGTCACACTGGTGTGGCACGTTACTAATGTCCATCTCCTGCCAGCCGCACCCGCTGGTTTCACTTACACTCGTCACAAGGGTTGGACAAAGTGCGAGTCCGCCTTTCAGGCTGTCGGATCCCAGCAAAGTCTGTTTACGCCTCTCTCACCGTTCTCTTGCCTCCGGGCCGGTCTAGAACTTGGACGCGGGATTGGACGAGAGTAAGTAACAACTGTCGCGATGGGCTGCGGAGGGCATGTCAACACTTTGTCTGCGAGTCAGGGCAGTCCGTCCGGAGTTTTGCGTTTTCCAGAGCCTCTGCCCCATGACAATGTCAAGTATATGCCGCTAATGGACATCCGAGAGTATGGGTTAGCTAAGAGACGGGGATTACCCGCTCCCTGGATAGCGTCAAAAAAAAGGGGGGGGAGGGGGAAGTAGAGGTGGTTGCTGAGCACCTTTTAAACCTTGACCGAGTGCCGCCACCGGCGCATCCCGGCCGAGTTGTAGGACGTCAACGGCGATGAACCCAGCATGTTCGGCATTCGCGAGCCAGAGGGGAGGGAAATGTCTTGAGGCGGAACAGCCCCTGTCTTGTTTTGAGGGTTTGAAATATCGGATCAAAGGGGCTAAGGAGACGTCAGCTTCTTCGCGAGTCGCGATCTCAGATGCCCTGGAACTTCGGCACTCACAAGAGGACTGCGTTTGCTGAGGTCCTGGACCCAAAGGCGGGGGCCTGCCTAATTTGCGAGCATCCAAGGGAGGAGTAGGGGTGAGGGATGTCGGAATCCACGCAAAACTCTGCGAAATTGCAAACCGGGGAACTGGAACTCCGTGGGTGGCGCCGACGACGGCGCCGGCGGCAGAATCATCAGATGGGATTTACCCGCGAATAGGGGTGGTATACTGGGGCCGGCCGGTCACGAACAGTTTTCTCCATCTGCTGAGGGGCCGGGATTCCGCCCAGATTCCATACTAAATAAAGACATTGGACGGGCGGTCCAGGCTGGCGGTGTTGCCTGCGCCGCCTCGGATCCAGGATGACCTCTCCGGGCGACTGAGTGAAGTTTAGAGCGCCTCGAAGGATTCGGTTCGCGTAGTAAGCGCCCCCGCCGCCGCCCGTCATTCTGGCCCGCGGGGACGGGTGCCAGTGACTGATGGTCAACGTTTGCTACGACTCAGTCGAGGAGGCACGTAGACAGCGCCTCGGCGCGGGCACGCAACTTTTTCGCCGAGCGGGACGGCCGTCTGGCTGGGGCTGGGCTAGGGGCTGGACTTGGCTAGGGGCTGGACTTGGCTTTGCGGAGCAATAGGGCTGTTGGATGAAATTGTGAGCTGCGTCTACGAATACAAAGTACACATACAACGTCGGGTTTGTTGCAACATGGCGTCTGGACGTCCGCCGCCGCGATTTGTGGGCTGTTTTGGGAATCCTGGATCGGCAGGGACCGGCAGGGGAGCATAAGTGATCGTCAGTAGGAGAGCGAGGTACGAAGGGTGGGTCATGGCACGGTGCCGTCTTCTCATGGACAACGTGCCTTAGTCATTGCCGCTTTCGGGATAACCTAAGTCCGCGATAGCCCCATCTTGCTAACCAATCAAAGAAGCGAGCGTTCAGCACAGCTCCAACCCTGACCAATCGTATCCGTTTGTGATCATGGACTGCATGCTACGTAGCGGCTTGTCATGCAACGACATGGGTATCCGGATGCGAGGATCTTGATGTCAGCCTTCGTACAAGGGATGTCAGAATGGCAGAGTCTCCAACTCCATTTATTAAGCTCATATCCCCGATGGCACAATTGGCTAGCGCGTCAGACTGTTAATCTGGAGGTTGGTGGTTCGAGCCCACCTCGGGGAGTTAAAGTGGTTAGAATCCACCAGGTAACTGAGCATGCTAATTTTTGCATTTTTAGAGTCATCTATCTACTGTCTCTCTCTGTCCATGGTGTCGGGTGCTAAGTAAAACATAGGAGGGGAGTGAGTTGTTGCTAGCCTACGTGATGAAGGTTCCGGAGTGGGAATGGCAGATGGTTATTGATAAGTTTAATGAGAACTATCGGCTCTTATTTTCCAGATACAAGTTTTTCATGTTCACTCAAACTGTTATTTATGGCTTTGTGCACCATTTCTACTGGGTTGCAATAGACTTACCTGTACATTCATTCGTCTTCTTACACAAAAGAGGAAGAAATACGTGTTGTCTCTAGCTCACGAAAGTTCAGATCAACTTGATTCACAAGACTTGCTGGCTGCGTCTACCCTCGGACGGCTTGGAGACCAAGGTCAGTCATTTCCTGATGCATTTCGCCATGAGCAGTGATCCTAGTCTATTCGTTTGCCTTGTTAAAATACTGCCGACCGTAGGACGCGCCGTAATTCCCCTGCCTTGCGGCTTGCGGCGAGTAGGGACGGCGAGAAAGTATTGTGCAACGCCGTGGTGCAGAGTTTTAAGCTTGGCCAAGATGCAGACGTATTTTTGTGCTTCGCTGACCTGCGACCGCTTCCCGCCTGGCCGTTGAGTGTGGCGAGCAGTTAGGGATCAGCGTGTCTTTCTGCCGGAACCCGCCAGACGCTGGTTCATCCCAACGACTCTCGAGCTGTATAGGCAGGTCCGGTACTACATACTGAATCGTCCCTGTTTCACACCACGCTGGAGGGTTCGATGAACTAGGCATCGACCGAAGCCGCCGCATGATGACGGAGGGACCAGCAGCTCATAAACCTCCTGAGTACGGCTACGAACCGGGGCCGTTGGGCACCACAGGACTGCTCATGATAGTATACGACGAGAGAGGAGGCAAAGCGGTGAAGATGTCGGCCCTTGGGCATGGTGAGGCGTGGATTTCGCCGTGTGTTCATATTTTATATGCCCGCCAAGTGCCGCCCCTCGTCTACAGATCGGGTGAGCGAAGCCGGCATGAATGAAGGGTGCTGACGGCAATGTCATGGACTCCTGCATGAGAATAAAAACGATGGCCTAGCCACATAATGAAGACTTCTTACGGACGACCAACTGTGGTCCAGCTCCCTTTGTCCACTCCCCCCCCCCCCCCCCCGACCTCGAAATCCTGGAACTTTGCTAGCCGACACTGTTGCGTTGATCTGCCTTGTCTTGGCGTACTGCTGTCGTGGCCTCGAGGATGGCGGCTCCTCGAAGGCTTCTCAAACCCGTGTCTAAGGAGGGCGCCCGGGGAAGATGAAGATATCGTTCGCGAAGCATTCCTCGATATTAGAACTGGCCCGCCCTGGCCTCACTCGAGAGAAGACCAGCCATTGGGGAGGGATCTAGAGCCAGGATGCATGTGCTTGATCGTTCTGCGCTATATATGCGCGTTCTGCGTGTCGGCCACGCCTGAAGTCCTGCAAAATCGAAATTAAAAGAACGTTTATCGAGCCGCTGTGCTCAAAACTCGCTGCTAGGCGCATATCAACTTGATATTTCCCACAGCCTTCCCCCTGCTTGTCAAAGACAGACTCTGTAAAACCCCCTTCGGAACCATAACATGAGTTTCGACCTCATGGGCAACCGTTCGCATTCTCAAGATTAACCGCCATATGCGGCCATGATCATACTCATTTGGAAACTCGGGGCCCCCATCCGCTGTCCAACAAGTAAGCTGATAAGGGGAGCCTTTCCTAGTGGAGGAAGTCATTTATGAAGCCAGGAAAGATTCCGGCCGCTGGACATATATACGGGCGGCTTTCTGGCCCCTCGCGGCCATGTTCTAGTACTCCCCTCCAGTCCTAGTATAAACCACGCACCAGTCTTCCATGTTCATTCTCTCCTACACATGACACATTTTCCCGGCAAATCCACGCCCACGCCCACCTATACACCATGAAACAAAGCAACTTCGGCTCGTGGAAGGGCTGGAGAGCTCCGCCGCCAAGACGTCTACAAACAGCACCTGCTCCAACATGATCCGTACCGGCATCTGCAAATGGGGTTTTGCTATCCAACGCTGCACATACGGCGATGACTGAACTTCGCAAACCGCTACCTTGCGCTGCCCCATATCTTCTGTCACGCCGACCTCGTCGAAAGAATTGGTGCACCGAGCTGGAGCTGAACCTCGATTGGGTTGTTTATCGAGGACTGGCGCTGCCACAACGCTTTCCACGTGATGCTTTTGTGCGAAACAGCTTTTCCCAGGGGCCTTCGAGAACGACGAATCCTATGAGCGCCCACCTGCCGTTTTCCCCTTTGAAACTCAACGTCGGCGCTGAGTTCAACAGGTAGTGGCTGGGATTATACTTCTTCGTCTTCGTCACTAGCTATAGCAGTAACAGCAGCAGCCGTGTTGATTAATGCCGAACAGTCCCCCCCCCCCGGGCCTCCCAAATGCTTTTGTGATATTGAGTCCGTCAACCCCGCTGGATCTCGGCGCCTTGCCCGTCTGACCCTTTGTCTCCGCAGCCCGGAGTGCCCTCCTGGACCGAACTCGGCGTTGGGGCCGTCGTTCCGCAACCACGGAGGCTCTACCCTTCTTGTCCTGCTCCCGGGCAAAGAGCGTGACCCCCCCCCCCCCCGGAGGAAAGGTAGAGGGCAGCGTCTACGTCCCGGTCTAGGCCACGCCGGCTTTGAGCACCGTTACTCGAGCGACCAATGCGCGCGTGGTATTGCGTCGGGGGGGGGGAGTCCAGTGCGTTCGCCAGCCGTCCCGGACACGACGCTTGCGGGCTGCTTCAGCCGGGCCATCGCCCGTTACTCCACTTTTGGCCGGGTATCCGCCGCCGAGCTGTATGAGCAGTTGGCCAAGCAGTCGGGGTTCCTCCCCGCGCGTGTGCTGTGTGTCACCAACCTATCGGGGGAAGATCGACTGTTAGGCTGACATGTGCCCGAGGTTATCCCCACCGAGCTAGAAAAACATGTACTCCTTTTTTGGAAAGGCGAAAAAAGAAGTAGGGGAAAGGTAGGGGCCTCAAGTGGTGGGGTACGCAAATCTAAGCATCGTTCGCTGTGCGGAAATGGATTTGTAACTGTGAAAACGGGAGGGATATCGTTTCGGCCAGAACTTGCTCCTTGTTGTAACAAGGAGCTATGAAGGGAGTTTTGGTTTCTGATGATGGAAGTGCGAGACCTCGAAAACAGCAAGTTGAAGCTCTCGCAAGCCATGTCCTCCTGCGGGCCGGATTACTACAGTCCAGCTTACCTAGTTTGTTTTGCATTTGGTGACACTGGCGTATGACTCATGCACGACGTTTTTGAGTAAACCTGTGCCCTGGCATGGTACGACAATATGAGACGTTGCTATAACTCTATTACGGCAGGCTGCGGGAATCGTTGCAAGTAGTTGGGAACCGTCTGGTTGATATGACCCGCGCTGCGTGAAGTTCAAATGTCGTGTCGGCGCCCTTACCGTCCCGTGACCATGACAGCCGCTGTCGACTGGGTCCGAGAGAACCATATGTAGACTCCTAAACACCGGTATGATTGATGTATATGTCTGTATACATGCATAGTCCACGTTCTGAGGCGGCAAACATTCCATCTCCCCCGTGACTCTTGCTTTTTTGCGAATCCTTTCGTACATTCGGAGCGGAATAGAAATGGCGGGAGGGGTGGGGGGAATACCACATACGCACACCAATCCGAACAAAAGAGAGTAGATGCGTCAATTCGATGATTCGCGCTCAGGTCCAAAGGTATCATGAAGCTCGCGGCCGGACCAACCTGGTTAAAACAAAAAACACAAGCCCTTTCCTTTCCCCGGATTCCCTTTCGACGAAGACAGGCCAGCATCCCATCTATTCCAACAACCAAAAAAAAAAAAAAAAAAGAGAGAGAGAGAGAATGCCAAACTCCTAGATCGCCAGGTTTCGAGGTTTCCGCGTGCTCTGGGCCTAAACACCACATTATGGCGGCCTTGACCGCTTCGCCATCCTCAACTCCTTGCCCCTCCCAATGGGGCCCCACCGGCTGGGTTCGGCTATGGTATCATGTCGTCCTGCCCAGCAGTTTCAGTTCAAACATCATTGTGCGCTCTGTGACCTCGACCGGTTGCCGTGTCGGTTAGGCCGTGGAGTGCTGTTCCCCTCCCGCCCCGCGCCGGCTCGCACCGCATCGGTATAGCTGGGTATCGGAGGGTGCGAAGGCCCGCTATCGCCGGCGGCAGAAGCACCCCGACTGCGGTTGAGAACCCGTATCAACGGCGTATTCTCGCTGTCCGTGCTGTTCCTGCGGCTGCCGGCGTCTGAGTTTTCGGGGCTCGTGTATTCAGGTGGAGGGTTCAAGGCGTCTTGGAGCCCAAGCCCTACAACGCTTTGTCCTTCGTGCCCGCGATTCCTGCTGCTGCTGCTGCTTGGCTCGCCGCCCTCATCGTCGGGCACGAAGTGTGTCAGAGAAATGTCAGTCGGGCTTCTTACGGGACCGGGGCTCCTCGGTGGTAGTACTCTGAAGTTCCCGCTTCTTGTCCGCCCATGCTGAGGTCCCAGGCCAGCTTGCGAGTAGGATTGAACCTGCGAAGGCGCTCGCTGGTGGCCGCCACCCGTGTATCCGTCCTTCCGACCGGCCTCGAGCAGGATGTCGCCCTGCTCGGAGCCGTAGGGCGGCGGCGGTGCGAGGCTACCCGTCATTGGGGCGAGCCCCCACTTCTTTACGTTGGCCTCGATGAAGACGAAGCCGGCTTGGCCAAAGTTGACGTGCACGATGCAGGGGCCGTTGGCTCCGACGGCGGGGAAGAAGTTTTGGGACTTGACGCCGTGAATGACATCTTCCAGCTTCTTGCCGTTCCGGGTAAAGAATATGGTACCGGTTCGAGGACGGTAGCCGACACCGATCACGTCGCCCTGGACATATTGCGGGCCGTATGGCGTCGCCGCGAAGGGCTGATTGCAACGGCGCTGACCTGCTGACAGATAGGCTGCGGAATGTTTGTGAAAGCCTAGACAGTTAGCGTCGTGCGATTGTGCCGAAGACGGGAATGACATACCAGGCAGCCTGAACAAGGGGTAGGGCTTCGTGGCCATGCCGATACTGATCAAGGTGTTGTCGGGCTTATCGTAGATCTTTGCCTCCCAGTAGTAGACCTCGTTCTGTTTAGGGACGGGCAGGTTGCTCATGACGGTGCATTCGGAGTCGAAGAACTCGATCTCGGTGCGGCCTTCGACAAAGCAGTTGGCGATTTCCAATTCGGGCTCGAACTCCCAGGCAGAGACGCCCTTTTCCTGGATAGCGAGGTATTGAGACAGAGAGATGTCGGTCTGGAGGGACTCGGGCGGGTTCGCTTGGATGAATGCTAGACTGGGGTCAGTGGCCTGCGAACATCGCGGTAGCGACGAGGAAGTGTAGACGTACCTTTTGCCCTTAGGTACTCGGTCCTCTGCATGTCATCCATGGACTCGAGAGCCTCGGCCTCCTCCTTGGCGAATGCCTGCTCATCGTCGTACTCGCCTGGTCGGCCGATGCGATCGAGGAAGATGCGGCCGCTGGCCGTGTACCTGAAGAAGTAGATGACGAGGAAAATGAGGGCGATAAGCACGGCGGAGCCAAAAGACGACAGCAGTCCGATGACAACGCCGTTCAGCGCTGATGATGGGGTTGTCGGTGTCATGACGGGCAGGTAGCGACGTTTGTCGATTCAATGCAGACAGTCAGTCGGTCGGTTGGTCGGTCGGTAGGAGGCGCGGGGAGGAAGGAGGAGGTTAGTAAGGTGGGATCGATCGATCGAGGGGAGACGGCTGGCGTCACCGCCGCGAAAGCAGCATTCGCGGGCGAATCGACAGTGGTGAAAGCAGGCGATGAAAATGGAAGAGCGATAGGCGACAAGGAAAATAGAAGCCGTCGTCGTCGTCGTCGACAGACAGACAGACAGACTATGCGAAGGCGAAGGCGAAAAAAGGCGAGTCGCTATGGTGTGAATTGAAGCAGAAGGGAAGAGGGCAGTCGATGGGTTGGATTGGATTGGATCAGATCAGGATGGGGTCAGACGAGGAGCGCTGTCGTCGCCGAGGGAGGGCGGTTACAGTACGGATCCCTACTACAGGTGGCTACCTAGGTACCGGTGCGGTGCGGTGCAGAGCGGCAAGTAGGTAGGTAGGTAGTGTGGGCAGACAGGCAAGCAGGCTGGGGGGGGAGCAGTGCGAGAGGTTGCGTTGCCACAGTTCTCCGACCGACAAGTCGCAGGTGGATGGGGCGCGGGCGGACAGGCCGGCCTGGTGCTTGCAGTGTGTGTGTGCTTTTGGATGTTGCTTCGGTCGCTGTCTTACCTGCCCGGGGAGCGATGGGGGGTACCTGACCTGGGCGTGGGTGTGCTATGTACTGTATGTATCCGTACGTCAAGGGGTTAAATGGACCGGGGGGAGGGATCACTGGTATCGGTGCAGTGTAATGCAGGGCGGCGTCGAGTGTTGAGACGAAGGGGAGGAGGGGGATACGAGGGAGCCACAAGCGAACACTCGTGGTGTATAGAGTAATAAAATAAATAAAACAAAAAATATGAGTAAGAGGACTAGCCGCACAGGTAGGCTGATCGTTGGCCGGAGGGGGGCGCGGGAAAAGTAGTTTAAAGGTTGAGGAGCCAAGGTTCAGGACAGGATCATGGATCGGATGGACGGGCAGCGTCCAAAATAAAACACCGAGTATGTGAAGGAAAATAAAGAAAAAAAATCAGACATGAAAAAGAACCAGAAGGAAAAGAAGGTCAGTCAGGAACTTGGACAGTTGTTGTTATGTCTACCTAGGTAGCTAGCGCTTTGAGCACTGGGTAGGTATGCAGGCGTAAACAGGTATCTAGGTAGTTTGTAGTAATAGTACAGGGTACAATGCATGGTAGATACCTACCTAGGTAGGTAGGGGGAAGAAGACGAAGAAAAAGAAGGCGCTACAGTTTGGAGAAAGCGAAAGAGGGAGGAAGAGGGACACGGAGAGTGAGAGAAGGTCGTCGTCGATGGCGTTGCCGTCTGGTTCCTGGATCTGCATTCTGCACCAGCATCGCATCAGCGTCAGCATATCGCGCGAGGAGGTCACTTGCAACGTTGTGACGGTGGCACTGGGCACACTGTCCACTCACTCACTGTAGTGTACTGTCCACTGACCGACCACACTGACCACGAGATGGACGGGCGCGGCACGGCATCCAAGGGTGGTGGGTGTAGATAGATACCTAGCTAGGTAGGTAGGTAGGTAGGTACACTGGGTAGTGTATGATGTACATGCATCATACCTAGGTACCCGGAGGCCAGGGGTTCCGATACATGCGCTGTGTGTTGGCCATGTTAGGGCCTCACGCCATTCCTCGTGTCTTGTCCTAACAGGTGGCGTGGGTTGCTGAGTACAGTACAGTCCTCTACCTGGGTACTGCCGAGTCACTCCATCCTAGCCCTCCTCTTTCTTCCCTTCTGCCCTGTTCCCAGGCCTGCATGACCCATCAGCCAGCGTCATTCAGCTCCATCCTGCCACTTCCAACGCCAGTCTTTCCTGCTTGCCAGACTGACCCGGGGCGTCATCTCATTCTCTCCGCTCCGCTCATGGTGCCCTACCAAGGTACAGTTTGCAAGGCGGTTGGGTTGGTATCCCGGTGGTGTAAACTATCTATGTAGGTAACTGCGTACAGGTATGTACGATTATATCCATCCGTACCTGGAAATCCCGCCGAGGGGAGGGGCCCGCCCGGTGAACATGCAGGTTCGATCGCCGGATGCAATGGAACCACCGCCGAGAGAGACCGAGACTGGACGAAGACCGGGCGGAGAGGAGGGAGACACCAGAGTCGCTGGGGGGAAAGCCACCCCTTCTCTCTCTTTCTAGGTAGGTATGCGTATTTCTTCAGCAAACCCTTTGCCATTCCGCGTCCGTCGAGCAAGCTCCTCGCAACCCCTTTTCTTCTTCTTTTCTTCTCCCCCCCAAAACATACCGTACCCACCACCCACGGTGACGGCCTTCAACGAGATGCAACGGGAACGGCGACAACGGTGCGAGTGTGAAAGCCCACGCATGAACAACATCCGCCCGGACGGTTAAGCCTAAGCCATGCCGGGTCAAGGACACACGCCCCCCCCACCACCCGCGCAGTCGAACCCAGCCAAGGAGCGCTCTGGAATGGCAGGGTGGCTGGCAACCCTGGCTCAGCCCACTGGTTTCAATCCCTCTGGGGTTTCATGCTCTGCCTCGATTCTTTGTCCCCTTTCCTTGACCACCGTGCTCGGCCGTAATACATCGTACCAGCTTACTATGTAAACTAATAATCCCTTGTTCTTCCTCGTCCTCCTATTGTGTCGTCTGCCGCGGCCAATAATGCTATTCTTTGTTTGCGTCCGCAACACTGCAGCTCATTGTTCCTCGGGAGGGGGTTCTGGTCTGTTGCCCGCGGCCGTCCCCATTGAGACAATCCCCTGCCCTACCCTACAAATAATGGCCAGCATCATGCCCCTCCCTTTAGGGGGGGAGGAGAGAGAGGTTTTGTGCTATCGATAATCAATTCGACTGTGCCTCTGGTTCCCCTCGACGCCTGGAAGTATGCCCCGCCCACCGAATGACCAAGTCGCATCCCTACTATGTAATTCATCATCGTGTTTTCAGATCCCATCAAAATGCCGCACTCTCCCTTGCCATGTCCGTGTTCGGGTCCAAGAGGGTCCGTTCCTCCAGCCTAGCTGCCATAGAAAGATGGCGGCCAGAGGAAAGGAAAAAGAAGACCGCGAGCGGCCTGTCAGTCCTCGTGGCCAAATCCGTCGACTAGGCAAATTACCTAATCAACCACGCACGGGCGCTGTCAAAGTGTCAGTCTGTCGACGGCGCCCGACGGGCCTGCCGCACAGTCGTGAATCGGGACGTGGAGGCGACGGACAGCAAGTAGTTGCTGCGTAGGTAGCGCCCATCTGCGATGCGACTCAGCACGTCAGCTAACCTTGTCCCCCGCCTGCCTGCCTACCTAGGTACCTGAGGTAGTAGTGTAGGTACCTAGGGTAGGTGCCTGTATTAGGGCCCTGCCCGCTCCACTTTGCTCCGGTGCGGGAGATCGGCCGGACGTGTGCCGGCTCCACTCCGGGACCCGGGTCTCATCCTGGGCCCGCTCCGCCGTTCAAGGGGGGCCGGCACCACATGGGCATGAGATGAGTGCGTGCACCACAATGAACAGATTAGGTGCGGCATTCATCGCCGCACACCAATCATCATCTTCTTCTACAACAGCACACCCAGAGCACCTAGCACTCATCCTCGCCATGCGGTTTGGTTCCGGTTGGAGATTCGTCGTCCGTGGGTAGCGAGCGAGGCCTACCAGCCTATCGTGTTTGCTTCTCTGCCTCTGAATCACCCACGATGGAAAACCCAAACATGCTGCCCCTGCTACGCTAGGTGCTCATGAATCACGGCGCCACAAACCCCTCTGCTTGTTGGCAAGAAAACCAACTCACAGCATCAAACAAGTCACAGAGGTGCCCAAGAATGCGTCCAAAGGGTAAGAATAATGACTCTTGAAATGGATAACGGAGATAGATATATTGTGCACTCTGATACAGCCGCATTCAATCTTATCTATCTCCGTAACCTATTCACCGCGGCGCCATAACTCTGACTGCCCGTCTATTCACATAACCTTGACTGGATTCACCAGATCCATCTCCGATGACATCCTCAATATAATAATAGACCGTCTTTTTCCTTCCAACTGCAACAGTCCTCCATGAGGAACAAATCTCCTCACCATCGAAACCAGTCTCTGGTCTGTTTGATGCATGCATACCTGGCTTCCCTGAGGGATGACCACCACGAGCAGTCTTTCCAAAAAAGACAACAACCACTACTCCGCTCGCAACATGAAGATGAAGAACAAGAACAAGAGAAGTACCTGCCGTCATTTCATGAGGGGCACGTGTGTCTACTGGCAGAAACCAGAGCTGTGTCGTTTCCCTCACCGTCCCGAGGATGCGCCGCGTCTGCCGCGCCCCGACGGGAACACATCTCCCCTGCACCGCGCTCCTCCTCTGTATCCCGAGGAGGCACCCTCCTTTGTGCCTGACTACCAGCAGCACTCCTTCATACCCGCAGCCCATCAATACAACCAGGGGCCGATCACAGACCCGAACTCGGGCTATGTTTACCCTGAATATCACGGAGACGGCTCTCAGTACTTGGGCTATCACTTGAACATCGACCCTCACGGAGACGTCGGTTCCCGGCCCTACGAGTACCTGGTCCAGCCCCCGCCTGGGTTTCCCTACAACGCACCTCGCCTAGTCCGTGCTGACTACAATCCGGAGCATGGGGTCTGCTACCGCAACTCAGTCGCGCTCATGAACCACGTCCCGGAAAGCCACGCTATGCCTATGGACGTTCAGTTCGGCAACAGTCACCCCCAGGCTTCCTATCGCCCCCCGGCCTATCAAAACCAGTACCAGCTGCCCTACCAGTTGCCGGACACACCTCCCGACTCGAGAACAATCTCGCCCCCCACGCCCAACCCCACGACTTTGTCTGTGATATCCCCGGCCGACGGATACGTCGCCCCTCCTTTTGAAGGGTATGCCCACGTCGACCCGGAGAAGTTGAAGCGAGAGCGGAGCAAGATTTGCTGGTATGGCAATGATTGCAAGAGACCCAACTGCTATTACCGCCACGGCGTTTTCAAGGGCGAGGTCAAGGGCGAGGCTTCTGGTTTCTCGTCCTCCCCTTCACCCTCCACCACCACCACCACCTCCTCCACCTCCTCCTCTCCATGTCCCGCTCTGATCTCTGCGGAGTTTTCGGATTCCGATGCAGACCCCCCCAACACCGGTTCGAGGAAGGGCAAGGAGAAGTGCAACGCGAGGGGATTACAGACCCCAGAGGAGTCTTCTGGCCAAGGGTCCTCGAGCGAGGCGAAGACGACGGCCGAAGAACGGGCTTCCAAGGAGAAGTCCTCCGACGGCCAGAAGCCCGGCAGCTCCGGACGTGCTCCGCTTGTGGTAAACGGCACCAGTTATCGTCGACCACCCAAGCACACTGCCACCTGAGTCGGAGTGACGCGTATGCATAGGTGCTCTGAGGTTCACATGCACATCGCCTGGGATTGGATAGACACGTATGGCAAGGAAGCGTCATCTATGACATGGGATTTTTGAGTGTTGGACACTGAGGGCCGTGGCGTTACGAAGGCTTGTTTTGTATTTCTTACACGAATAATGACAAGGTTGATAGTCAAATACAACCCTTCTTGAATCATACTCCAATTTGCCTGCCTGCCCAACTGTTGACCCGCCGTAAAAGTCAACCGTCTTGTTCTACTGGCCGGGCATACCGTGAGTGAGCTATGGAATGTCCGGATGTGCAATAGTCAAGTCTTGATCCATCTGTCCCACTTCAAAAAGGGGAAGGGGGAGGGGAACTCCTTTGTGATCTAGTGATCCCCCCCCGCTTTCATTCACAACAACAATCGTGCCCAGGACTCCAAGGATATGGAAAGGGAAAATTCGAAAGGGGAGGATAAGGCAGAGACGGGGGGTTGCTCAAGCCAAGAACACCTCCTTACAGGAGGGGCGAAGACAGGAGAGACAGAGGAAGGAGGAATATAAAAAAAAGGACAGAAAATTGTGTGGTGTTTGGTATAGGATGGAAATGGTGCTAGCCGGCTCTATCGTTAGGGGTCCTTCAGGCCAAGCTTTGCAACTCATGACAGGCCAAAGAGGTCAGCCATGATGATAGTCAAGGGTAAATGGACGATGCTGATATGGCAAGACGTCGGCCATTCAGTGGGACAATGGAACAAACGCTCACGTCTGGCTTACCACGGGGGAAAGAGAAAGACTTCACAAAGCAGAAAGGTTGATGCTGAACTACATTCAAGATGCATTGATACTGTGCTTCCGATGCCAACGCTCACACCCGACTCCATGCGCCAAGGGACGTCCTCGGGGCGTCCACTGGGTAATCTGTATTATACAACGTTACTCGCCCCATTCCATGA
Source organism: Colletotrichum zoysiae (assembly GCA_030867305.1). Lineage (NCBI taxonomy): Eukaryota > Fungi > Ascomycota > Sordariomycetes > Glomerellales > Glomerellaceae > Colletotrichum > Colletotrichum zoysiae. The sequence goes on along the minus strand of MU842961.1, from coordinate 81,550 downwards.
GAATCCTATGCCCCAATGCCACTACGCCAACAGGGGTTGCTGTTCCTGCACTGGTCGCTGGCCCCCTTCATGAGTCTCACTACGAGCCTCGTTTCCGCTGTCCGTTCCGATGTTTCCTGCATTCTCAGTCGTGTCGTCGTTGTTTTGAGTTTCGGTGTTCTCAGTGTTCGTTGCGGCCTCTGCGGCGGCTGCAGCGGCAGCTTCTGCCTCCTCCTGTCGCTGACGCTCCGCGCGTGCCTCAGCCTCAAGATGAGCGATGTGGCGTTCAGCAACGCCTGGGGCGATGCTAGCGAGGAAGAGAAGCCCAGCTCTCTCGAGCCGGCGTACCTGACCCATCAGCCAGTTCGTATTGTTGCGTCTCCGCTGAGCCACCAGTCTGGCTGCAGCGCGTGTCGGATCCGGTTGACCGTTGGGTCCGACAATCGCTTGGTCGTTAGGGGGATGGACAGGTTCGTTGGCGTTATTCGGGGCAGCAAGGGGGATCAGATTCTCCATATGACGTCTGACCGGCTCCACAGCCTGGTCGAAGTAGTTGTTGAGCAGTCCCGTATTCATGATGAAGATGCTGACGGCAATGACTACTACAGTGAACCATCTCGACCAGCTGGCATTGGGTGAAGTGAACCACCACACAAACAGGGCAAGCCTAACGATAAGCCAGAAGTGCGGCCACATTTGCGCAATCAATGGGGCGATGCCTGGGTTATTAGGATGGACAGGCACAGCGGCCACCGGCGGTTGCCCTTGCGGCTGAAGCAATGGCGGCGCTTCCGGCTGCGGCTGCGCCAGGCCTTGAGCTTCGGCCTGTTGAACCGGCTGCGGCCCTTCTTGGTGAACTGGTGGCGTCACAAAAGCTGACGGCCAGGCCATGTGCTGAGGACGAGCTCTCATTCTGGCCAGAGCCGACGCCGTCTGCTGAAGAGCCGAAGTGGTGTGCACCGGCCTCCTGACAGAAGGGGTATAGTAGGAGTCCGTCGCGTTGTTGATCAGGATGGCTCGAGGACCCTGAGGTGATGATAGAATGTAAACCTCGGGGCCAGACTGTGCCTGTCGCTGAGCATTCGCAGAGTGTCCGCTGCCGCCACTCACTGAGCGCGCAGTTGGATCAGGAGTAGGCCGTCTGCTGCTGGCTCTCGAACCAGGTGTCGGGTAGTAAGGGGTTGTAACGCCCACGGAAGAGCTGCCGTTGGCAAGGGAAGTGCCCGAGGCACTCCTCTGCATGGCGTTTGTCAGGGCCAAAGTGGCCTGGGTGCTATCGGCAGCTCGGAGGATGTTTTGCACATCAAAAGCCGATAAAGCCGTGGTGGTACTTTGGCCACCGGGTTGATGGACGTTCAAGGATCCGCCAAGGAAGGTCTCGTTAACCGTCACGCGGTACGGCTGGCCATTCGGCATCAAGCCCTCCCTGACGTACGTTTGTACGTCTGAGTTGCTGAGCGGGCTGGCCCGTCCACGCGTGGGATCTGCAGGGGTTGCAGCCGCACCGGGCGTATCGCCGGCACCATGCATGCCCATCGAGGCTCTCATGGCTTGGTTTTGGTTGATCTGCTGATTGGCCATGGCTCTATTCATGGCCTCGCGTTGCAGTCCGTTCATCCATGCCGCCATACTTTGGTGCTGTTGCGCCTGTATCTGCTGGAGCTGCTGCGGCGTCAGGTTGGCGGGTATCTGGGACGGCGTCACGAACGGGAGGGGATTGTTAGTTGCGGGATGAAGCGGGGTCCGTCTTGTAAAAGCCGCCGCCGTAGGCTGGCTGCCATGGTGATGTGGGTGGTGAGGCTGGCCAAACGCATGATGAAAATGAGCATTCGGCGGCGCCGGGCTCGTTCCTCTAGCGGCTGCCGGTGTCGGGGTCGTGGAGGACTGGGGTTCGGCGACATCTCGAAGCACAAGGTGGATTGTCTGCTGGTCAGTGGTGCGAATCTGTATGCAAGTCAATCAGTAACATGAACTTCTGCCAAAGAGATGGGAGAGAAGGGGGGGGGGGCCGCACGACTCCCTCGCCGATGACGCTTAGGAGAGTCTCTCCATCCGGCTGTAGCACCCGCCCGCGGTAGATCAATCGTTGCTGAGAATCGGTCGGTTTCAGCGGAAGAGCTTGGCGGATTTTTTCCTTGAGCTGCTTGACCGTCGTCGTGGCCGCGAGGCCGGGAAACACCAAGGGCTTGCTAGAGTTGGCTGCGGTCGATGGCGACAGCACCTGCAGGTTTACTGACAGGTGGTCAGAAGCAGCCTCTGGCGCAGGGGGCGCGGTCGAAGATGAGCCTTCTGAGGCCATGGTGAGGCCGATAGGTCATGCCACGCGGAGCGCAGCGCGGCAGCTTCGTCGAAGAGTTCGCAAAAGGCGGATGGGTTGTATGTAGGCAAGGACACGATGCTCATGTCACTGTGTCGTTCGTAGCGTGGAAATTTAGGATATGTGTTGCTCCCCGACTGACTGCAGACTGTAGGTAGGTAGTGTAGCTCAGGTACGAGACCCCCTGGCCTCACCAAAAGCGTGGGTACGCAACCTGTCCCTGGGGAACCGGAATGCCCGATCCATGCACGCCGTCCCGATTGGGCGGGTTGTGACAGGTTGATTATATAAGCTCGGTGATGGGATGGACAATCCCTTCTCACCTCTGATTGTTCACCAGGGGCAATCACGCACCTCGTGTTACATCAGTACAGCTTCTCTCATATCATAGCTTCTGGGTTGAGTCTACATACAGGCAAACACTAAGCAGTCGACTCCTCCGTTTTGTCACTATCATCACGGTATTCTTTTCTACCCATGGCGGTTTCTGTACCAGTATTTCCTTTGCATGCTGGACAAACTCTTCCATGGAATGAACGCGCTCGCCCTTGTGGTTATTTCCATACTAGATTGGTTCTGTGCCTTTGATTGGTAGTGTTGGTAGTATTGGTGACCTGTTCCCAATGCAACCAAACGAATGTATGTTCCAGCACACTGCACCGTATCCTGACTTGGACGTCGTGTGCATGCTGAGGGATCTTGCCAAGCTGCTCATGTCAGGCAACGTCCGCTGTGACCGTGACGAAGGTAACATTCCGGGCCAAGCATATGCCGCAGGTTTCTTTGGTTTATTTTTTATTTATTTTTTGAATATATATAACTGTAGTAGTATGCGTCGTATGTATATTAGAAAGGCAGAAGGAAGACGAGTTTGCTAAACTTTATATTGAGTGATCATCTCGCTAGCCAGCACTGATTTCCGCAGACAACTTGCGCAATGGTGACTCCACAGCCTGTTGTTTTCAAGAGCTGCCAATGACCTGACACATGAGAATAAATTTGATCAACTTATATCACAGCATGATGGGCTTGCAGCATCTCGATCATCCTTTCGAGGAAATCGACCAAAGTTGGAGACATGTCCGCCGCTTCCGACGGAGAAGCAGAATCCCTTGGAACCAACCACGCAGGTCAGGAACTCTTTAGACGACCCTGAACTGGGGGCTGAAAGCTCTACATTACGCCATACGAAAGTCCTATCAAAAAGAATGCAAGAAGGAAGACAAGTTTTTGAAACCGACCGAGCTCTGTCTACCACGTCAATATCCGTCTCTCGTTCGGGCGTGATGCTTCCAGACGAAGAACGTTACATTTCCGCCTAAAGCGGACTAGTACCCACATGGTTCGTGCTGCGTCATCCCACAGCTGCCGTTGACACCTGCAAGCTTTCGGCGCAAGATGGTCGCTCGACCCTTCTGTCATCGCCTGGCCATTGCCGTCCCGTCCCTGCAAACCCTGCAAACGTTCGAGGCCCGAAATCTGCACCTCGACTGAGGTCTTCCAAACATCATGGCCACGCTGTACGCTCGCCAGAGCCAGCTAAGGGCCGTCAATTTCTTATCCGCCCCGGGGCCTTACGCCTCGACCCGATTCTTCTCCCAGCAGCAGCAGCGCCCGCGCTTCTCCTCACGCCTGCGCCACGCCCTCAAGAATTCAAAGGTCCAATGGTATCAGATCCCCGTTGGAGTCGGCATTGGCTTCCTCGGCTTGGTGCAGTTCTACAAGGTCTCGTCGCGCGAGCGTGACCAGCAGGAGAGGGGCGAGGTTCAGGATGGCGCGCCACCACCCAAGAAGCGCGCGAAGATCAGGCCTGATGGACCCTGGCAGGTCCAGGTCATGTCAACGCTCCCCTTGAAGGCCATCTCGAGACTATGGGGTCGCTTCAACGAGTTGACCATTCCATATTACCTACGGGTTCCCGGATTCAAGTTGTACTCATGGATTTTCGGCGTCAAGTAAGTCATCTTCTCGTTCGCAGCACAGAAACACATGCTAATTCGTCGTCAAGCTTGTCCGAAGTCGCCGAGCCCGACCTGCACACGTACCCGAACCTCGCCTCCTTCTTTTATCGTGAGCTAAAGCCCGGCGCTCGTCCGCTCGACCCGAACCCCAACGCCTTGCTGTCCCCGTCCGACGGTCGAGTCCTGCAGTACGGTCAGATCCAGGGCGGAGACATCGAGCAGGTCAAGGGCATGACCTACAGTATAGACGCTCTTCTCGGCAAGAACACTCCGACGCCCAGTATAGCAAGCGGCTGGTCCACTCCGCAGGAGGCCGAGGCCGAGAAGGCGAACAGCGTTTCCCCGAGCGAAGACCTCGTCAAGACGGATGAGGAGTTCGCCCGCGTCAATGGCATCTCTTACACGGTCCCTAGCCTTCTGTCGGGCGCGGCCATGTCCCAGAGGAGGGGCTCTCTCAAGGACGAGGCCGGCGAGCATCCGTCGGCGTCTGCCGTCTCCGAGGTCCGCGCCGAACTTGCCCTTGGCGAGAAGCCTTGGTACGACCTCATCTCGCCCGACAACAAGACCGCTCTTTACTACGCTGTCATCTACCTCGCTCCGGGAGATTACCACCGCTTCCACTCACCCGCAAACTGGGTCGTCGAGCGCCGCCGTCACTTCGCCGGCGAACTCTTCAGCGTTTCACCTTACCTCCAGCGCACTCTGCCGGGCCTCTTCACCCTCAACGAGCGCGTCGTTCTGCTCGGCCGATGGCGCTACGGGTTCTTCAGCTACGTCCCCGTTGGAGCCACGAACGTTGGCTCCATCAAGATCAAATTCGATCGAGAGCTGCGCACCAACAGCTTGACCACCGACACGGAGGCTGACCGGGCTGCCGAGGAGGCCGCGAGCCGTGGCGAGCCGTACACGGGGTTCTCCGAAGCCACCTACGCTTCTGCCAGTCCTGTGCTTGGCGGGCATGCTCTACGCAGAGGCGAGGAAATGGGTGGTTTCCAGCTGGGTAGCACGATTGTGCTGGTCTTTGAGGCACCGAAGGAGGGCAAGACTCCCGAGGACAAGACGGGATGGAGATGGGCCGTCGAGAAGGGCCAGACGGTCAGGATGGGCCAGGCGTTGGGCTATGTCGACGAGGAGTGAGAATCTCTCGTCTCTGCAGGACACATGTCCCATGTACTCATGTATAATCGACCACAAGTGTCGCGCAGGATAACTAAAAACACAGACCATTTGTTCCAACAGAGCGACATACAGCGTCAGCAAAGCCTCACACAGAAAGCTCTGCAGCACTAGTCTAGGTTCCAGTGGCGTGGTGTCAGATTCTTAATTCAAGCCATCCGTTTCAATCGGCTTCTGTCATCCGACTGGCCGATCGGTTCCGACTGCATGCACATACTCTTGGCCAACCTCACGACAATGGGACGCTATAAATCAATCATTCAACGCGTAAATTCATTAAGTCGGATCGCTGATGCTTCTACGGCCAAAGCGGACTGCCGCACCCTTGTGAAACTCCAGCAGATGCAGCTTTTCTATTTAATGTATTCCTCCACTGATGCGTCACTTCACGTCCCCGTTGCTAAACCTCGCGTTGTTTCATCCAAGGAAAAAAAAGGACATCTTAAGAGCTGAAGGACTTGAAGACCTCCTCGATGGGCTTGAACTCCTTGGGGCCAGCCTCGCCAGTCTTACCGCCGAAGACGAGCTGGGCGTTGAGCTTCCAGCTGGCGGGAAGCTTCCACTCAGCAGAGACCTGCTGGTCAACGAGGGGGTTGTAGTGCTGGAGGTTGGCGCCGAGGCCCTCGGCCTCGAGGGCGGTCCAGAGGGTGAACTGCAGCATGGCGTCGGACTGGGTGGCCCAGCCGGGGAAGCGGTCGGCGTAGACGGCGAACTTCTCCTGGAAGGAGTTGACGACGTCCTGGTCCTCGAAGAAGAGGATGGAGCCGGCGGCGCCCTTGAACATGGCGAGCTTGCCGCCGGTGGACTCCCACTGGTCGGCGGGGACGATAGCCTTGAGGACGTCGGTGGTGATGCCCCAGAACTTCTCGTGCTCGGCGCCGTGCAGGACGACGACGCGGTTGGACTGGGAGTTGAAGGACGAAGGAACGTGACGGACGGCCTCCTTGACGATCTCGTCGATGCGCTCACGGGAGAGGGGGGACTCCTTGGACAAAGGGTAGTGGGAGCGGCGGTTCTTGATGGCCTCGAGGAAGGCGTTGGCGCTGATGGCAGACATTTTGAAGGTTGTGGTGGTGGTGAAAGTGCGGGGCAAAGGTTGTCTACGTGGGATGGTAACAATGGGGCCGAGTTGAGAGAGTCTTCGGGTTGCTTGGATGGCTGTTCGAGTGATGGGAATCATACTGGTTTCGACACAGCTGTTGAGAGGAGGTGCCGATGGGTTATATACTGGGGGAACATCGAGGACCACAATAGCCGCACTCATCCCACCTTGTTTACCCCCTCGTCCAAAAAGGACGTCTCGGAACCCATTGTAACCCGCCCCCCACCATGGACAGCACAGCAACAGGAACTCCCCCCCGCTCCAAAGCGTGTCGAGTGCCCCTCCATCCACGATCCGGTACCGATCATCAGACGAGCCCCCTTTCAGAACTGGGTTGCGTCCGCCAGTGTTGTGGAGAGCCGGAGGGGACTAACCAGCTCAGTGCTGGGGCCCGGGCCGCTGAGCAATTCGTGTGGTAATCAAAGAAACCGATTACCAATGCCACACGCACCAACGCGACCTGTTGGCGAAGGAAATGAAACCGATAGCGTGCTTTGAAGGGAAGACGCCATCCGGCATTTTGGCGTAGAATTCCCCGACGGCCAAACGCTCAGGGACCACGCCGCCAGTCCCTGACTGAACACGGTTGGCATCATGCCCTCTGGCTGGTTTGGTGCCAGGTGCTTCCCGTTCGCCAGTCTCGCACCCCGAAACCAACTGAAGGGATTCCATCTCGTCCTTGCCGGCGACCAGCGTAGGTGCACTACCCAAGATACTATGCACTGGGTGCCTTGACATGCCCGGCACCTCTATTCCGCGTGCCATAGCAGCAATTGCCCGGAACGAGGTGGTGACCTTGACGACTCGTAGAACGATACGACCACGCGAGGGATTGCGAAGTACCCAAACCGCCGACGAATATTCTAGAATGGCATTCCTCCCTCCCACTGAGACTTCTTTAGCCCCTCCATCTTTGGCGGTGAGAATGTACGATGTATTCACCTGAGCCTTTCCCTGCCGGGACGAGGGGTAAGCACCCTAAATCTATTGCGTAGAGCAGCAGAGGTCGGACCCTCCCTAACCCACCTGCGCGACCTGGCCTTGTATTCTTACCTCCGTCCCTACAGAACCGTCCGAACTTCCTCTAACCTAGGTACCTACCAAGGTGCTACATGTTCTTGGAGACTGGCGTCGTTTCGGCAGTTCCATCCCCCCCCCCCCAAAGGGATCCCGCGCGGCTAAGATGGCATCTGTGACTCGAACTGAGTTACTGTCTCTCTGCTTACAGATCAAACGACTGTGTCGGTGCATCGCTACATAGTAGACCATGGCGGCAGCCCCCGCGCGCGAGATTCCTCAGCGTGGCACCGAATGACTAGCGGCTGAGTAAGCCCGCCAAATCCATAACCGCGCGGGAGGCCCCACCATCTCACGCACCCCACCACACCCCGCGCCAGCCACACCGTGACGAATTAGTATTGTGGCTGCATGAGGAAATGCTCACATGGTGTCGCCCGAGAAGCTCGAATTGTCACCGGCGCGCAGCTCAATCCCGGGCGAGGACTACTCCTGGAGCCGGGAGGCAGATGTTGCCCGGACGAGGTCGAGACCCGGATGCATTCTTCACCACGAGGGCTCCTCCCATCGGCCCCGATGTTGCGTTGAGGCATACAATCCGGGGATCGGGGCGGTCGGCCGCCGGGCTGCGTTCCATGCGAGCAAGGGCTGGCTGGAGCACCGGTTGTGGCCTCGCATATCTCGGAATTACGGAGCTACGGACATGGATCTCTGGCCTTTCGCTTGTTGCGAACTTGCCGAGGCCGCCTTTGGGGCCCTTAACCAAAAGTCCGAATGATCTGGATGAGACGTTCATGTGCGTCACACGATCAGCAAGTGTCATTATCTTCCGATACATATTGCTGGAGATGTTGGCAAAGAGTGGTTGTTTTTGGTGCCTCTCGCAGTATTCAACGTTTCGGATGTAAAACGTGGAGGTGATGATGCTGAAGCACTTGGGTGAGGGGTATAGTAACTTGGGGAGTTATCTCCGAAAGCTCTGCAGCCTTTATTGATAGGGAGGTCTGGTTATGACATTCCATGGTATCGTGTTCCTATTCATATCGAAACTAAACTTTGTTATTGTGTTGAGTATTGGGCATATTACTTATATTGTGTTTTCCCAACTATCATCACCAAGCACAACGAATGCTATCAGTTCAGGAGCCCTATTTGATGCATGAACTAGGCGGAAACCCTGTTGTTCTTGTAATTCTTGCCTCGCCTTTAAGCAAGTCTAAGCAACTTAATGATTGGGCCATTTTGCTGTATCAGATGCCGAGTATCTTACCTAGATAGTCATGCGGCTGTACGGAGTGGTGGAAAGGGAAAACGTCCGTACCTCAACATATTCGCAAACGCCTTCAAAGGAAAAGCCAGCCAACACCACAGACCCTACAGCTATATAATACCGAGCCAAACAAAATATATGTGTGTTTAATCCTTTGTGATTTGTGCTACAACAAACGTCACCACCTATACTACACATGTGCAATTGCAAACCGCGACAACGCTACGTACAACCCAATAAATGCTGTCTTCCTCGGTGACCCCCATGAACAGTTGACGGATTGCCATCTCAAAATGCGAACCCATTTTCCCGTTGAACACCTTCCCACTTGAATGAAACAAAACCACTGTCTTGCAACAGTACATCAAAATTCTTTTTTGTTTTGATCAGAAATCATGACAGTCGCCCCAAAAACGCCATCTAGGTGCATGCGGTATGCCTTTAACCATGCTCCTTTTTAAAGTTTGTTGTCTTCGGTCGCAGCTTAGGTCCGACGACCGAGGCCGCACTGTAATCCCCGAAGCTGTGGCACAACACAGCCCCGATCGATAGTCCGCGTCAGCAGCGAGCCTGGCTTTTAATTAGAAACCCCCATGGGGCTTTCAGATGCATATTAAGGCGGGGAGAACTCCCCGCCTACCACGTCTCGGCGATGTACTGGCCGGCCTCCTTCTTGAGCTCCCAGTACTTCTTGGCTTCCTCACGCTCGAGGTTACCCTTCTCCATGGCAACATCGACGAGGGCTTCCTCAACACCTTCGCCCATGCCCTTGGTGCTCCCGCAGACGAAGACGCGACCGTCGACGGCGTTGGAAATGTACCATACGAGGTCGGCTTGGTTGCGCACCTCCTCTTGGACGTAGCGGCTCTCCCCACGACGGCTTTGCACAACACGCTTGACTTCGTCCTCGTGGACACCCCACTCGCCGCTGTAGATCTCGTCGACGAGTGAGTCGCGGATCCCCTGGAGAACCCAGACCTTGTTTGCGCAGTTGGCCGTCTTCAAGCGACGTTGGACGAAGCCTCTGAAAGGGGCAATACCGACGCCGGCACCGATGAGTAGCATGGGACCGTCCGAGACAAATTGCTTGGCAAGAGGGTTGGCCATGAGGCCCTTGAACATGGGGATGTAGACCTCAGGGGTCTCTCCCCTGCCCTTGGCCCCGAGCCACTTCCGGGCCTGGCGTTCAAAGAAGCCAGAACCAATGCCGGTGCGAAGACCGCGACGCCAGTCGGCAGTCTCATGAACTGTGACGGCGATCTCGATCAGACGGTGCACCTTGCCATCGCGGGTCTTGTAGGCGTCGTGGGGGTCGTTGGAGAGGGAGTAGAAACGGGGCATCAGCGTCTGCAGAGCGGACAGCAGCAGATCCAAGGGTGGGTGGGAGCTGGGGAACGCGTGCAACAGCTGGGACAAGGAAACGTGGGGTCCCGTGCGGAAGTCACAGAAGACGCCCTGGCCTTCGGCGGAGCAAAGGAACGTCAGGAGCTTCTCCTCGTTGGGGTCATCGGCGTACTCGGCGAGGATGCGCAGAAGCTGCTTGGTCGGGGGGTAGGATTGAATGTCAGAGCACCAGGTGAGCAGGTCCCGGCGTGTGGTGACCATCTCGCGGGCCTGGTCGTCGCCCCACACGGTCGGCCAACGGCCCTTTGTGGTCTTCAGGAGAACCGGCTTGTCCCGAAGGAACCGTGGCACCATAAGCGCGTCGAAGACGTCGTCGACACAGGCAGCATCGTTGGGGGCCATGACTCCAATGGCACCGCCGACTCTGAAGTCCATGTCTTCCCCACCCGGATAACCTGTAATGTCGAGATCGAAGTGGTAGGTGCGCTTCTCGGCGCCGGGCTTCGTCAGCTCGCGCGCCGAGTCGATGCGGGCCGCATAGACATGGTACGGGGGATGCGGCTGCACGTATCGTGGGGGCTCTTTGGTCGTGTCGATGGTGTCGAGGGTAAAGTTCTTGAGTTGGTCCTGGATGGTCGCGAGATCGGCGTTATTGTTCTCACGAGCGTCGGCGCCGAGAGAAATGGCAGAGTCTGTAGGGGAGGAGGCGGTGGCGGCGCTGCGTGGCACGGGCTCGAAGAAGACGGTTTGCTCGGGCAAGTCGGCGATGTTTGTGAGGTGTGTGGGGATTTCGCCAATCTTGAGGGCGAGGGACTTGTAGGCATCGTTGTCGGGGAAGGGAATGCTCTCGTACTCAATCCCCTCCTTCTTGGCGCCCAACTTCATGCAGCAACCGCCACCGCAGCACCTCTGGATCAATTGGGCTGTCGATTCGCCGGTGATGCGTTGGATGTCGGCAGGGCTCTGTGCGATGAGCCGCGTAGAAGCGCGCCGTCGGCGTGGGGGCTCAGCCTGGGGCTCTTCATCTTGGTCCTCTGACTCTTCCGAGTAGGTGAGAGAAGGGGCGACGGAAGAAATGCTAGGCTCCTCTGGGATGCAGTCGCCAGTAGACCTGATCAAAGAGGACGTCATGGCGGTGGTAGCCATTGTGCTATGCATCGCTACGTGGTCGCTCCCGCGTGTGTTGTCGAGGAGGTCGCTCGGGTGGCGATGATAATGATGATTCCCGTGATATTAGTGGGTGGCAGGGGGTCTCTCGACTTTCGGGTGGAGGATGGCGTAAAGCAGTAGTTGTGAGCGGTGGGATCGGGGGGCGGATAGTCAGTAGGTATTGAGCATAGTGCTAATAAGGCAAAAGGTGGGAAAGTGGCTATGCTAAGTAGGTTCGTATGTGTTGGGTGCTTGGTTGAGGCTTGGTTGGCTAATCAATGGATGAAAGCAGCGGGTGTGTAAGTAATTGTTGATCAGATAAGTAAGTGTGCGATCAGATAAGCAGCGCCGGGTGGTTATATCAGCAGCGAGGGAAGGGGGAAATAGACAAGGTGTCGGAGATGGGAGGGGGTAAAAGTAGTACGAATGTAAAGTTTTCTTGGACCAAGGAGGTCGGTCGGTCGATGGGGGGGAAGGCGAAAAAAAGGAGGAGGGGGAAACCTGGGCAGACCCGGTAAAAGAAAGGGAAGGCGTGCGTGCCGGCCGAGGGTTCTTTTTTTCTTTTCTGTCGATCCTGACCGAGGAAACAGTGTATTGAAGAGTTATTATTATTATTGTCCTCACTTTGACAAGATTGACGAAACTACCAGGTACAGGGCCACACAGAGGTGATGAGAGAACGAGGTCAGTCTGCATGCAAACCAAGGTACTCCGAGGCCATGCATGGCAAGGCATGGTCTCAATTCCATAGAGAAGTGAGGAAAACTGAAAGGCTCAGATTCTCCGGGTTGGTGGGGGGTGCGACAGGGGGGGGGCCCCGGTGCCACCTGCGCACTTCGTACCGTCATACTTTTTTGCTGGCCGCAGTCGGACAGTGAGCCGGGTTAGATCTACACACTGTCTCAATGCTCGGATGGATGAGGCGCCTTGGCATGATGGGCTTCAGGCACTGTCGGGGCGTGCGAGCTGGGCATTTGTTGCATGTCCGTGATTACCTACAGCAGGCATGATGAGATGATGATTATTTATGTATCGAGCGCAGCGATGGCTGAAGGAGCATCCCTGGCGTAGGTACACTACAGGTGCGATGCATGGGGGTACTACTAGGCATGGTGGATGAGCAGGCCCGAAAAAAGCGTAAACTAGAACATGTTAGAAGCACCTCGTGTCAATCGAGTGCATGGCCGGCCGCTCGTGCTCGTGCATCCAGGGCTGATTCCACAGTTATCAATCAGCAGCGCAAATGCTCGCTCCTTCTCCTCCACTTTCGCCGTCGCGTCGCGGTCTACGCCGATGTCGCCCATCTCCATCCGGATAACGAGTTCTTCGTCGCTAGGTAGGTGCGGTAGGTACCTAGGTACCTATCTATCTACCTATGTACGGATACAATGTAGGTATCTGGCTGTCCACTTACCTAGTACTTGTATCAATTAGTCTTTCTTTTCTCCTTCCACATCCCGACCCGCTCCTTCCTCGCTTTCACCCAACCCCAGTCACCCGCCCGTCGTGTTCTCCTTTTCCGGCTATTCTTACTCCAGCTCTGCTACCAACCGAGGTGGAATGACCCGAGCCGGTATTCGGCTTCTCCTTCTCTCTCTCTCTCTCTCTCTTCTCGAAGCACCTGATGTTCTTCGTTTCCCGAACCTCTCGCAACGCCGGCGCCAGACAGAACAACAGTGTGGGGTTCTGGACTCGCCGACACATCCCCCATCCGTTGGCCATTGGGACGACGCCCATTTCCCCGCCCCCCCCCCCCTCCATTGCGATCTCCCGCCATTACTTGCCGCTACCATCGTGCAGCGGCCGCGGTGCACGATGAGATAGATGGATGGCCCCTCCACTATTGAAAACGGGCCACAATGATCCGAGCAGCTCCATCAGTAGCACCCCGACATCATCCTTCATCCTCAGCCCCTGACAAGGACGACCCTCAACGGTTCAATGAAGCAACTTGTTCGATGGAAACGATGCTGGAGGCCCAGTACCTAGCTACAAGCTACGACGGAGTTGACCGCTCACCGAAACGAGCAGGACCCGGCCAAGAAACTTGTCGGGTCAGCCCGTCTCACCGAATCACCGGCCGTTGCATCGCCGCTCCTTGCCGTTGGTTTCCGCCTCGCACACTGTGTGCTGATACCATACGCCGTCTGCCCCAACTGTCAAACCCTAAACAGGCGCCAAGCCCTCCAAAGCACAACTCATAGTGCATGACTGACAAAAGGAATCCTTCTCGGAATGAGACACCGTCGGCTGCGGCAGGATTGGACATAATTCGCCGCATCTTGCATCCAGTGAGGCACACTACGGGCTACGGAAACCGTTTGCCGAACCGAGCAATTCCGGTCTTCGTCCCATTTCCAGCCTCCACCTCCAGCGCCAACCCTCCGCTCCCAACAAAACCGCTCACGTGAGCGCGTCTATGTCGAACCGAATCCCAACCGAGGAGCAAGGACGCATCATTCCCCGTGCACTCCCTGATGAACTGTCACATGCGTTGGCCCATACGGTGCTCGTACATGGTTCTTCGCCCAATCACGTATGCAGCCCGGTCAACTCAACCGGGGGGGGGGGGCTGTTTGGCTTTTTCCAGCTTGAGTCAAAAGTACAGACATGATCTTATCGTCAGTTATCAATCTCATCAAATCAATCACATCTAATCAGATTTAGCAATCTCCGAGACCGGCTCCTCCTCCCTTGATGGCGATGCTGGTTTGGCAAGCCTTCCCAACACAAATCGAGACCATGGGCCTGCGCAACCAAGGCCCGCTCGCGTCTCCTCCTCGTACACACGCCTCTGTCTCATCCTCATTTCCCACTGGCGACTGTTCGTAAAAAGTTTACTTTCCTAAGGCTTCCCCTTAGGCTCCCTGGCTACTGTTGTGATGCTCCACCGTTGCCAACACCCCCTTATATGGGCGACATGGGTTCGATCTGATAACTTACTTCTCCTCTTCATCAAGCCCGTTGGCCACCCGACACTCTCGTACCTTCGGCTACTGACCTTATTCACTAGGTCCGTTCGGTGACTCCCGGTTTTGTGTTCACCCTAATTCAATCGCTCCCAAACAGCTCCCTACCGTCACTGTCATGTCCTGCTGGTGTCGCTCGCCTGGTTTGCTTGCTCTTCGACCCATGCTGTTACTTTGGGCTTGGAGCTCATGCACAAGGCATCTGAAACTATCTAAAGAATCCATATCTCTAGGTTTCCGGTCATGACTCACCAACGGAAACCAGGACAAACTTCGTCTGCGCCGTTCTGGATTCAGAAGCCAATTTCCTGCGATATTGTTGCATTGCCATGGGTTTGTCTTAATCTGAAGCCTTTTCTTGCTGCCGTGGGTGCGAGTACTTCGTATGTCAAAAACACACGTCAGAGACTACCTCATCTAGCATCGTGGGGCCTCTGGCAATACCATTCCTTCTCAGCCTCCCATGTCCGCCCCAGCATCTTCGTATTCGCACGTGGACTTTGCATCACTAAGCCAATTCACATCGACAAGGTTCATCGACCACAGTGCATACGTACACCAGCCACTTGGTCTCTCCACAACGAAGGGTAAGGCGCCAGCCCGAAGGCGCGTTCCTGCGTTTCCGCCACCCCAGTAGTCGGTCCATTAACCATTGCCCCGGGACTAGCGTAGTCCAGCCCTGGCTCTACGTACAGAGCGTACGAAGTATCGGGATCGCTGCCAATTCATCTCGGCTGTCTCTCGGGTACTATCTGTCCAGGCGAGCACGATGCCAGGATATGAATTGTACTGCCGATTCGGTTGGAGGCGGCCTGCTGCCAGACATCATAGTCCCCGTTTTATTTCGACATGTTTGTTCATGGAGAGCCTTGGGATGTTGTGGAAACGAGACGATGAACCAATCGGCTGTTAGAGGGGCATTTGGCCGTCGGAAGGCCGATCAAGGGCCGGCCGAGGGCCAGCCGAGTTATCTGCAGTCAGGTGTTGGTCCCTGATCAGGGTGTTCGGTCCGCGAGTGCTTAACTGCTACGGCACGGAACGTGTGGCATATCTATCGCCTTTTGTCTTTGCTACATAATCGTACACTGACTGGTAAGCGTATACTAGTAAGTGTGCAGTGAATTGTCACCTGATTGCTACCTATCATGAGTCTTGGAACGGCCCAAGACGGCAACAAGCAGCACCTGTCCTGGTGGTCAATATCTCCGCCAGTCCTTTTATACGTACTCAAGACGTTATTGGGTATTATATACCGCATTAAGATATTGAGATACGGCACAGGTCAGAGGTGCCGCGTATCGGGATTTACGTACTGTGATATTACATTTACTGGGTGAACTGCACTAGACTGCTTATGGGGGTTTAGGGCGATTATATTCATCAATACGTACTCAAGACATTAATGATCGCTTATCCAACGTCAGGTAGATGCCGGTCAGATCACTATTGACAACTCGGCGTCATTTCTCATTGGTGTAGCGAACCTCTGTTCACGGCGACAGCCGTATATGCTGGAAAGACCATTCAGAGATATCGTTGTCCCCGGAAACAATTTTGGGCGCTGCCGTCGACCCACCAACTCAGGTTGATGCCGCTCGGGACTCTGGATGGACTCTCTACAACGGGTCTCTACGACGTCGGTGGCTCTCTATTCTCATCGCCGTCGCCGTGGATGGTGCCTTGAAAGAAATAGACGTGCGCAGTGCGCTCTAAAGCTTGTAGAATGGCATAGCGTGGATGTCTAGCACGGAAACAGCTGACAGAAGCAGTCTCAGTATTCCACATCGCTAGCCAGACCACTTTCTTCTTTCGTCTCAGATATGACCAATCTTCAATCATCGACTATTCACGATCACGTCAGGCTGCACCTCGTCCGCAGATAGAAGGAATTTCGCCATTTCCCCCTTCTCAAAGACATGAAATCGTCAGCCGGCTTCGGCTTCCTGGGGACGAACCGCCGGCAGCGCCTCGGGTACATGAAGATCTAACGTCCCAAGAGCTGTACGCGTCGTCGACGGGATCAAACCCGCAAACAGTGCAACCAGCCTGCCATGAAATAACAAACAGAAGAACCAGGGCCAACCAGAGATGAAAGTCCCTGTTGTTAAAGTTTGTCCCACGAGTCGTGGACTGTTTGTTCCCCGAGCTGGTTCGTCCTCGACCTTTTCCCGGGCGACATGCTGCGTCGTATCTTGTTCATAGGTCGGGCGTGCAAGAAACGAGTTGACGGATACATTGTCAAGATAACTAACCAATAAATTTGCCAGAGGCGACCTCATCGGAGATCCGATTCGTATATGGATGCGTACCGCGGACGCTTGAAATAAGTTCCCAGGGCGCTGCTGGTGGATCTGGTTCAGCCTCGTAGAAGACTGCTCAACTCTAGGCGTGCGGCAAAGTTTGTCAACTATAAAGAAATACACAGCGCAATGTATTTCCACTAGAAGACCCAGAGTCTGTAAGTCTTATTGCCTGTCTTCTTGCAACGCATGCCGTTCAAGACCTCAACAGGTCTTCAACAGGCTTTTTTTTTGGTACATAAAGGTTCCCATGCGCGTTGTCTTTAAGGTTGAGCAAGGAGACATCGGATGCTCTCGGCCGCGCCCTGTATATTAGCGATCGCAGACCGAGAAGAACCAGATGCGTTGGGGCAACCTCACTCTTCTGCAAGCGCATTCAACAGCCTGCGGAGTTTCTGGTCTTTGTGAAATAAACATGGAAAGAGCAAGCCCAAAGACCAAGATACGACACCTTACCCCACCTGCTTCACAAACTGTGTTCCAAAGGGCTGAGGAAGACACACCGGCGTCAAATGATGTATTGCGCGGAGCCAAGACCAGTGATGGCTGTGAACCCCGGGGAACCAAAAGTCAGATGCCGCTCCTGTGACGCGTTCCCGTGTCCTGCATTACGCTCATACCATCAAGAGGCACGCGCGAAATATGGAAGAATGAAAGAGAGTCAGTCAGTCTGTTACCAAGCTACCGGGTTACCTCAAGCTTTTCCCAGGAGGACTAGTTGGTGTGCCACGTCCGAGTCAAGGCTCGGGATGCGCCCGAAAGGATAGCAGTAAACGCAAATTTCGTCACAACTTTATGTTCAAGTCGTCGAAGGGGCCAGAAGAACAGACGACCAGACAATCGGACTCTAGACCTACCTACCGCATTTTGATTTCCATGCTAAGCGGTCATTACGTCACTAAAACAACCTCCCTCAGTATGGTCTAGCTCGAACTTGAACCAGAGACCTTCGGTGGACGAAACGAGGCCATTCGAACGTGGCCCGGCTAGCCAGGAGCTAACAGCATGAAGGGTGGTGGACCTGGCGTCTTCGAGCCACTTTACCAAAATTCCAAATGAACGGGTTGTCGAGATCCAATGGGGAGGGACGGACGTGTGCACAAGTTCCGAGCGTTTGAACAAGGCGTGGGGGGGGGGGGGGGGGGGTTGGGGGTGTGTGCGGGTTTGTGCTCTGGCCACAGGATGCTGCCGACTCGTTCTCATGAGTCGGGAGTAAGTAGACTTTGGTGGCCGGCTTGAGTGCCGAAGTCTGAAGGGTCTTGGCCATTCATTGTAAGACGAGTATCGGGTGGAGTCAATCAACCATATATCCCTCACAGCCGCTAAATCACGTCGAAGATCGTGGCGGACATAGCTCAGTTGGGAGAGCGTCAGACTGAAGCGGATCTCAATCCGAGAAACTTCATTCAAACTATCTGAAGGTCGTGTGTTCAATCCACACTGGCCGCATGTTCAACTTTTGCGCCAAGAAGGTCCAGTCCCGCTGGCTGGCTGGCTACCTTACTTACCTACCTACCTACCCTACCACCAACCACTTGGGACAGACAGGTAGGTGGATGGATGGATGGATGTATATAAATAATAATATGGATAGAACTCGTCGAGAACACTATTTTTGTGCTGCCGATCTGATCTGCATGCATGCCTGCTTGGACTTTCTTTCGTCTTGGCAGTTGGTCAAATATGCTCTCTCGATCGATAACGTCTGACTTGCTGCTCCGTGAATACCGGAAACCGGCCTCTGCCCGCGACTTCATTAATTGGAGCTGCCTGCATACGGGAGCAACGAAACTCCGGTGCGTTGATACAGGCAGACTGAGTGTGGCTGAGTGGTTTCCTTTCATTATTTGTCCATTCATAGCCATTGTTCACTTGTGATAGATACCTGGCGGCCGATGCCGTGCCGCGTCATCGAGAACTGGATAGACATCATGGAACTGGGACCTGGGCTGCTTATCTGGATAGACGGACCCTTGCTTGATTCGATGATTGGGGACCAGGTTCAGACGGGGGCAGATGGGTAGTCTGTCGTTGGGATTTCCCATTATGGAAGTGCACATTCGTGTATCGACACGTGTATCAGCCCCCAAGTCGTCCGGTCAGTATGAGGGGGGCGTAGCTCCATGTAAAAAAGAACGGTCAACGAAAATTGGCAAGTATCGCGGCAAAACCGCGGATATCGTCTGTGTTCACGGGCTATCCGGCGTCGACGACAACATTGATGCGTTATTTTCTTTTCGGCCCGGATTGGCGACGTCTGCTCACTGGTCCCCAACGTTGTGAGGAATGGTTGTGCAGCACGGTAGGTGAAGCACACGCAGTCCTCGGAGCCGACAACTCAACAGCACCGTGACAGACTTTGCAGATGTGGAAGCCGGCTGCCGTCTTGGCAGACAGGTAGCATGGTTATGGACTGCTCCGGCGCAACCAGTAAGTAGGCCGATATTTTACATTGGAGTTTCTCGACATCCACCAAAAACAATGCCTGCACGGAAAGGTTCCTCCTCTGGTGAGAAAAATACGAACCCTGGTCAGGGGGACAACAACAACGACGACGACGACGACGACGACTGGGGGGCGGGCTTGGCAGTGTGTTATTTGCTTCAAGGGATGATCGTGGACGAACCGTGAGCAATTGTATTTGGTGGCCATGTTCCCTGCATGTCGCATACCCCTTCCAGCTTTGGGAATCATGTCATTTGTGTGGTATCGAGATGCGCCGCGTACCTCAGGGCCCCGTGCACGTAGTGAAGGAGAACCGCTAAGCATTGCGGGACATCGGTTAATCCTGCCCTCGCGGAGGATTACCCATGCACCTATTCTGGGACATCATCCTTGGCAGGCAGGGTATGTGTTTCCTCCTAAAGTTGCAGCAACCCTTGTGTATTCTGGTAGCGACAGACGCCGTGGTGATTTCAGCTGCGAGGGAAAATAGACACATTGTATGGAACGGAGTATTCGTAGAACAAAGACAGCGAACAGCCCGGACAGAGATGGCGACGCCCATGACTATGCCGTCGACGAGGGTTAAATACCTAGCGGCAGAATCCGAGACAAGGCTTCATAGTTGTCAAGGAATACCCGGTTGTTGTCGGTCGGTTGGTCGTCACATCGTCAAAGCAGGCGGCTCTGGTATTGGAGATGTTGTACTTGTACCTAGCTGGAGGCGGGCGGCACGGGTGACTCCCCGTGCAAACCTTCTCAAAGTTTGCTCGTCGTAGGAAATCCGTACAACCAACCAGGTTGCCAGGTTGGGCGATATCGAATATCGGATTTCCCAGACATGTTGCATGGGTGGGACGGAGAGAGTGGGCTCGGGGGCAGATCCCAAACTCGGACGCAACGGGCAATAAAAGCGCGTAATCGAACAAGTTCATAGTGTAGAATAAGAAAAAGAAGGAGAAGAAGCTTACTGAGAAAGTCGAGGCGGCGCTTCGAGAAGGCAAGGCCTGGTGGGTTGAGGTCAGAAGATGGTCGGAGATGGGATGAATGTGGAGGAGTTGCGCAACACTAACAATTTCTGGCGCGTCTCGGCCGCTAAGCGAGCCGAAAGATGCCCCTGGATCCGTGCCAGAGAGACGTATATCACGAAGACTGGAGACGGTTCTTGGAGGTCTCTTTCGGGGCGAAACAGGAGAAAGAGTACTTGAGAATACATACATACCTGTATGGGTCCCTTTTTTCTTTTTCCTTTCCCCCCAAGAGGGGCAAGTACGTGCAGGAGACAGCTGCCCCTTCTCCAGGGGAAGATTACCTAATACGTCAGTGGCCAAGGTACCTATTCATTATCTAGGCAGGTATTAGCACAACGTCAACATCAACATTGGCAACAGTAGGTAACCACGAGACCGGCTGGGTCAAGGGATGCAGTTGACGCAAGGACGCCGGGCGATGGATAGTAATTCAAACGTACGCCTCAGCCACTAGAGTCGATTGCTTGGGGCTCTTCTTTGAAGCACGGCTGGTGGCAGCAAGCTAAAATCCGGAGGTGGCAGCTCCCGAACGACTCCTGTTAACCTCCATGTTTCAGATGCGCCTGGCAAGTCCGCGAAACCGCCCTCGACGCCCAAGGAAGCAGAAGTCGATCACGTCCCAGTCGGTCCAAACTCCCAAACCCTCCGGATTTCACTCGTGCCCAGCTCAGGCGCAGGGACAAGCCTACCGGCCCCGATAAGGCGAGGTGCCGTCGAGGTCGGGGTTGCTTGTGTTGTGTTTTGGCCCTGTTGCCGGGAGGGCAGAGTGGGAAGCCCTGTTGCATGTCGTCTGTGTTTCTGGTATGTGCGCTCGCGCGCCGCGCGCCGTATCGATTTTCGATTTGATCTGTACCTTTTCTTTCTTCTGGAATTGTCTTCTTTCGCTTTAATCATAACTACCACTGCTTAAGAGACTCAAACCACCATCTTATCTGTTTTCTGTCCTGTTCGACCTTGGGACTCGCGATATTTGAAGGCCGACACCAGCTACAAACCGGATTACTACTTGAAGAGACTGGGGGACGAACGGGGCGCTGCCAAGCAATCAACTCTTGTCGACTCCTGGCGTTCGTTTACCTAGCTTTGTCTCTTGTCGAAAACGAAAAACGTTTATGCCATCATTAGGCCGTCGACTTTGCACCAGGCCTGGCTGGTAGTTTGCTCATTCTAATGGCCAATGTGTTGGAGACATACCTAAGTCGTCATACTTCCCCTCGCGCTGCGGGAAGGCAACTTTTATTCATTCGCGATAACGAGGCGATCTGATTTCGACATTGTCTGTGTCAGCACGGTGTCGCTCTAATTCCCTTTCAACCTCTTGGAACCGATCCTTGACGCATCTCCCAATGAATCAGACATCAACCATGTCGTCCATGCCAATGGAACTCAACCTGCCTCGCGTGGTATCTGGGGGCAGGCACGTTAGCTATTATGTCGCCATCAGCACGATACTCGTGGCCGTCTGGCTGTTTCAGTCCAGGAAGAAGACGCTCCCCAACATGCCTTTCTACAAGGCCGCCAAGACGAAGTGGATGTTTGACGCAGAGACGTTGATCCGCGATAGCTACAGCAAGGTACGCTGACGCAGTCAAAGTTTTCTTGTCGTCGAGTTACTTATAGCATCTTTAGTTTCGCGATACCGTGTACCAAATCAAGGCCACGGAGGGCCTGCAAGTACTGGTACCTGCAAGCCTGATCGGGGAGCTCAGAGGCTTGCCTGAAGACATCCTCAGTGCAACGGAGGCCGTAGATGAGGTATGTCTCTAGTATCCTGTCACTCGCCCATCATACTAACCATCTAGGCCATGTTGAGCAAATACACAAACTTCACCTTGGGTGACCACGCAGACATGCTGTCGACACTCGTAAGGTGTAAGCTTTCGCAGAACCTTGCGCGTCTTGTACCCCAGCTCAAGGGAGAGCTCGAACACGTCGTGGCTACAGAGTTTCCCGACTGCAATGGTAAGCGGGCGACTGGCATCTTGACCGCTCAATACTGATCATTCTAGATTGGACGCCGGTAAAATTCCAGCCTTTCGCGCTTCGAGCTATCGCACGGATCAGTGGCCGAGCCTTTGTTGGCCCTGACATAAACCGACAGGAGCAGTGGATGGACATTAGCATCAACTTCGCCATCCACGTCTTCATTGCCGTCGTGAAGATGCAGCTGTTTCCCGAATGGGCCCGGCCTATTGCGCAGTATGGGGTGTCTGAACTGAGACAAATTCGCAAAGACGTCGACAAGGCCAGCGCGATGCTGAAGCCAATTATCGAGGAGAGGGTGCGGGATCTGGAAATGCCGAGCGGCGAGAAGTCGCCAGATGACTTGATTCAATGGCTTGTCGAAGCCCTGCCGGAAGATGAAAAATTGGACATAAGGTCTCAGGCACACCTACAGCTCATTTTGGCGGCCGCCTCAATCCACACTACCAACAATCTGGTCACCGACTGCATTTACGATCTCGCAGCGCACCCAGAGGCGCAGGACATGCTGCGGGAGGAGGCACACCAAGTTCTCGAGGTCGAGCATGGCTGGGCAAGGAAAGAGAGCATGGCTAAGCTAAAGAAGCTGGATAGCTTCATGAAGGAAACCCAGCGACTTGCAGGAAACATCAGTGAGTTGAACGTGACAGGTACCAAAGCCCGGACTAACAACAACTGTCAGCATCCTTCATCCGCAAGGTCGTCAAGCCAATTGACCTCTCTGATGGCACTCACTTGCCCCCAGGCACCAAGGTGCTTGCGCCACAGGCTGGCATTTCGCACGATGAACGATATTTTGAGGATCCCGATACGTTCGACGCGCTGCGGTTTTACAAACTACGACAACAGTCCGATGAGGATGCCAACCGGTGGCAATTCACCAGCATCAGCGACACCAACATGAACTTTGGCGCCGGCAAGCACGCCTGCCCTGGCAGATTCTTCGCAGGGAACGAGATCAAGCTGGTCTTGGCATATTTCCTGCTCAACTATGACATCAAGCTTAAGGACGGCGAGACGCGACCAAAGCCAACTATCATGGTGATGAGCAAGTCGCCTGACCCCAACGCGGAGGTCTTGTTCCGGAGGCGGACGGTGGCGCTCTGAGCGCGGTAAAGCAAAAGAGATGCATCGATGTAAACGAGGCGTGTACACAACCTTGGTAATGGGAGGGAAGGGACCTCCCACAAACTAGACCGCAGAGGTGCCGTGCATACGCCGCGTTCTCGGGTTTTTGTTGGCGGGCCTGGAGCTTCAGGGTCTGGAACAGGTCGATCAGAAAGGGCTCGTGGAGGAAATACCATTGTACATATGACTACAGATACATATATAACCAATCTGTCCATCGCGGAAGTGCCGCGTATAGACATCAATAGAAGCAAGCACAGCGAGATCTTACTTTAGAGTCGTCCGTCCGTTTCTTTTTACTGCTTGTTACGTGTGTAAAGGACACTGTTTAATTAGATGGGAAAAGAAAAGAACATGCGTCGCCGAAGCTCATGGGGCGCCGCTTGAGTTGATTTCTACCTCCTTATAAAAGGCGGGTAGGTGCTTAGAAGGTTAGTGATAGTAATGTCTGGCTGTGGCAACGATAAAAGTAGATATCCACTGAATCGTTAAAAGAGTAGCATTAAAGAAACTACACTATATTCTGTTTATAACTATAAGCGCAGCTCTATATAAGATACTAATAGTACCTATCTATACTTTTAGTAGCTTAGACTATCTAGTATATTATTATATCTAACTAATATCTAAGATTTAGTAAGTATACTAAATATTAATTTATACTATATATAAAGTAGAAAGACAGAAATTTATGAGATATATAATTTCCTATATATGCCTCGTTGGCTAACAAGATAACACCGCCTTGCTAGCTACGCAACAATATCCGTGTCAGGCATCCTAAGTTCCCGCCTCGGTTCCGCC
This sequence comes from Colletotrichum zoysiae, assembly GCA_030867305.1. Taxonomy (NCBI): domain Eukaryota; kingdom Fungi; phylum Ascomycota; class Sordariomycetes; order Glomerellales; family Glomerellaceae; genus Colletotrichum; species Colletotrichum zoysiae. Next base: position 57,578 of record MU842961.1, on the reverse strand, counting down.
GTCCCCCGAGACCCGACCCCGCCCGCGAGTGTGGATCATCCCCCCCCTCCCCCAACTCGAGTATCCATCCGAACACTCAGACATGGATAATAATCCCTCAATCGGAGACGGCGAAACAACGAGCCTTGTTGGCGGCAACAATAAAACATACGTAGCCTTGTTGGCTAAGTGGTATAGCGTCTCACTAGTAGCCTAGTGGTATGAGAAGATCGGCGGTTCGATTCCGCCACGAGGCACGACTGTCACTTTTGTACTTTTTCTACTACCTATTAGTAGTAATAGGTCTACACACAGTCAGTTACTAATATATATATATAAAAGGCTATATTTACTACTACCTGTTTAATAATAAGAACGTTTTTTCTTACAGGTCAAGTAACGTACCTGTATAGCGAGTCGCCCACTAGAGCGAGTCGCCTACTTCCTTATCGTACCTTAAAGGCACTTTTTTATCTATTTATTAAAAAGTAGAATCTTAACTAAAAAAGGTCTAGTTTTAGGCTTAATTTTAATTTTTTAAAAATAGAGAAAAAAGTGCCTTTAAGGTACGATAAGGAAGTAGGCGACTCGCTCTGGTGGGCGACTCGCTATGCGGATACGTTAGTAAATAATGTATTTAGAACACTACTAATAATAAATACAAAAGTAAAGAGACATTTCTTCCCCTTGTTTATACAGCCCTGCTAAGCCTAGGTGCGTACGTACAGATCAAACACACTGTAATGAACTAACTATCTGGTGTACTTAGACAAATCCATCCATCCATCTACTTGGTGAAAGAAGAGGTATTGACTACTAAATAAACCTTTATGTAAATACGTCCTTGTCTCGATCATCCTCGCAACGGGTTGTCACAATGCATTCATTCACCAGACCACGCCGAGCAAGCCGCCTCGACCTGTCTATGGTTTGCAGGGTCCTCCCGGTTCGATACTTGTCAGCCGAGTGCGAAATGGAAGTGGAGAGAAGGGTGACCTGCCCCCCTGCGTATTTGTCTACTTTGGCAACACGAAAAACATAGGTTGTTCCATCCGGTTGGGCTTGCCTCGTATGCCCGTAGGGCTGGCCAGTTGCTACTGGGCGGCTCGGCGCGGCGAGTATCTGGGAGGACCGCCGCTTGTCCGCGTCGACAACGACGGAGGAACTTGTCAACAATCATCCATGCCTGTATCACCTAGAGCAGACGACGGACAGGCAGGACGGGAAGGGAGATGGATAGTCGTCGGAGTTTGGCTTGCGATAGAGCAAGCCGAGCTGGAAAGGTCGGAAAACCGAGCAGACGTACCTCCCGCAAGCTAGACAAGCTGACTGCATTAGGAGACTAGCAAAGTGATCGTCATCGCTAGAAGCAGGCTGCAAGTTTTCCTGGTGATATCGCCGGAATACATGTTGACAACCACCACCGCGTCCCTTCCCTCTTTCCCACCGCAACCTGGGCGTCAAACAGCATCTGAACAACAATGCTATGCTTCCCCCGATGCCCGTTGAGCTTTTCGTGACGCCCCATGACTTGATCGGAACGTGGCGTCACACCACCACCGCCGCCGACGCTGCCCGCCAAAGACATCGTAGCCTCATGCAAAACGGGACATCGACGAAATTGGAGTTTCCAAAGTCTCCCACCACGTGTGGGTATCTTGTCTTCAGCCTTGCGGGTGCATACCAGGCCGGTCACCATCCGCGTGGATGCAAAAGGCCGCGGGAAGCTTTGCAATTCTCACAAGTACGATTCCCAAACCGCTTCATCCAGTCCGGCCATCGCCGCTAGATGCTGGTTCCAATTACAACAAATAGTCTGCTTGTATATCTAGACTGTCGTCACTGTTATGCCAAGGATGTCTGGTTGGTCATGCCGCTGTCCAAGCTTCAAGAAAGAGCCCGAGAAGGCTGTCACACATGTCTGCCAAGCTTCTTGTGACTCGGCTGCAGTCTCGCGCCAGCTATCTCACTTGCTCGCGAAGGTGCCCTGCGTCCACGGCAACCTACCGTGAACTGACCCCTTCCGTCCGATGGGTGCATTCTTCATAGCGCCATCCGAAGCGGGACGACGGAACTGATCACATGCGTGTGTCTTGCTTGGTTGGCCCCTCACTTCGCTCTGCTCCGCACTCTCTGTTCTATTGTAGAATGCTGTGCAGGACTTGCATTAGTCCCTCGCCAGATAGCGCTCAAGTACCAGTACATCGGCTGTCAGATTTACAATGCCATACTCCTCCATGGCTCGTCCCGACATGTGTGGGGATATCGCTCCCGCGCGCTAGCCAAAGCGATGGGTGACTGGATGTCGGCTGAACGGGCTAATTTGTGCTGCGAACTCAATTGCTCTCGAATGAGTACTAGTAATAAATGTCAAGAAAGAACGTGATTGCAACCACCCCTACGGAAGAGAACCACGAATCCCCGATATAATCTGACAGACAGCATAACCCATGATCCAATCTATAAAGCAAAAGAGCACATGCAATATCTTATCTGTACATACCAAAAAACACTGGGTATCAAAAAGGCCGCCCAAATAAAGCAAATGCGTCATCCGAATCCACATACGACGGATTTATTTAGCCTTGTGCCGTTAGTATCCAAGGCTCGCAAGTCCGCATCGATCCCGACGCCGCGTAAGAGGTGAAATCAAAAACGCGCTCGCTAATCAAATCCAACAAATTGCTGGCGGCCGGTTCGTGTCCTCATAGCTTGTCCACTGTCGCCCGTCCACTTTCGGTCGATGCTCTCGGCGGCGTAGAAAATTGCGTGATATGCTCTGGAGGCTCCGAGATATGCTCAGGAATTGCCTCATGTCCAGGCCATACTCTGCCGCTTCCAGTGAGCGGGCCGAAGAACTCGTTTGACGGTTTCACCGCACCGTCTCTCCACCAGTGGAAGAGGACGTCTTGCTGCCAACGGCAAAAGTTCTTAATCTTTAATGGGATCGTCTGAGAGAAGGTCGAGTAGAGAAGCTCGACCGCAAGTGGTGAGGTCCGCAGCTGGTGCAGGAGCCACCTGGTGATGAAATCGGACTTGTCCTCTCCTTTAAACTCGGTGATCAATCTGGAGATGCCATATTCCTTTTGAGCCGCGCACAACTGTTGGTTCCTCGCTGGGCTGTCGAGGGGGACTTTGGCAGCGCGTTTCAGCTCGTCCAGAGCCGTCAGCGGTTCCGGTCGGAGAACGTGATCTGGGTGAGACAAAAGCTCCGGGAACTGCCAGTGGGCGAGGGTCCCCGACTCTGGAGGAGGACTGTCGAGTGACAGATCATCTCCAATGTTGGGGTCGAGAGCATATGCGATTTTGAAGGATGGATGCTTTTTCATCGCCCCCTTTTGCTTGCAAATCTCCTTGAGCTTGTCAACCTCCTTCGCAAGGTGGTCGACATGTTGTCGCTTCTCGCGTTCTTCTTCCGGAAACTCGTCCATGAACTCAATCTCTTCCGCACTAGGCGGCTTTCCAGCAGACCGTTTAACATCCATGCTGTAGGTGTATTGATTGTGGTAGAGGAGGAGGTCATCGTACTCTTCTCTGGCGTTACTCAAATCTCCGACCGCAGACACGAGATCCTCCCAGAGCGGATGGGCATCGTCAGTTGGCCCATTACGAGAAATGCCGGTCAGCTCATAAGGTATGTCTGTCGATTCCTCAGCTTCGCTGTCTTCGGATTCGTCCGCGTAAGGGGTCCGTCGAATATTCCTCCCGCTTCCTGCGGCCAGAAGGCTAAAAAATCGCGTCTCAATTTTGATGAGTTCAACCTCCTCCTCGTCCAGCGCGAATTCGTGTCCCTCATACCCGGACTCGAGCCAATGATACTCTGTGCGAAGCGACTGCATTTCGGCAAAGCGTCTGTCCAGCAGTTCGTCAGACACGCCCGGTAGACCTTGCCGATCCCTAACAAGAATGGGGCGGAGCATGTGCATAAAGGTGTTATCGGCTTCATCTTTCCTACGACGCAACTCCCGAAGGGCTTTGCGCTTGGTAGCCATGTCTTCTTTGAGTAAGTTCAGCCGTTGACGACGCTCCATCATCTGTGCCCAAAGCTCCTGGACACCGTCGTCCTCTATAGAGACCACTGATGCTGCCGAAGAGGCATCGGATGCAACCAAGCTGGGGACAGAGCTCCGGGAAATTTCAAGACGTGAGACCTTATTCGTGATAGAATCGGTCAGTTGCTTTCTTTCTTGCTCAAACGTCCGGCCTTTAGCACTAGGCAAAAGGGGTGGAAACGTGGTCCTATTATGATGTTCAAAGTAATCGGCATCCATAGAGCTGGTTTCGGACTCTGAACTGGTGTACTCTTGGTGCCATGATCCTGAGGACAACGACATTGATGGAGAGAGACTTCGTTGAATCGAGAGATTGACCGCTCCTCCAATCTCGAGGCTCGTATCCGGAGTCGACAGCGGTGGGGGTGGAGGTGGAGGTGGAGGTGGTACATGTAGAAGCGTGGTTGATACAGGTTGTCGGAGTCCGAGATGAAGCGGCGGCGGCGGCGGAGGAGGAGGAGGAGGGAAATGTTTGGACATGTAATCTGGTCTTTGTCGATCATCTCGAGACGCAGGACGTAGAGTGGTCGGGCCCAAAGCCTGGAAGGCAGTGCGGTGGTGATGAGATATATTAGGGTCTATTCGGGTAGGTACAGAGGCCATGGACGAGTCATGGGAGACATCGTTCGGTCGCATCGACGCTGGCAGAGGAGGAGGAGGAGGAGGTCGTGGTCGTGGTGGTCGTGGAAGAAGCCGGCCATGATCATTTTTGGTGTCATCGGTAGACTTCACTTCGAACGTTATATCATGCTCGTGAGATGGATTATCCAGTGACGGGCTCGAGGCAAAGCCCCGTCGACCAGGGTAGTCGATTGTGGCCATGAAGAGAAGCTATGGTGCGTGCAGGACGCGGTACTGTGCCATGGCTGAGAGGTGTTCCGACGGACGCGAGAAGGGGTAAGGGGAGAAGTTGACGTTGATTGCCCTGCAATCGAAAGGCAATAGTGAAGCGAGCGAAAGCTCGAAATTGTCGTCATGGACGTGGTTGACGCGGCTCGTTCCAGTCATCACCATCCGCAGATGCTGCTAATTACGGTTGCATGCCAGCAGCAGCAGTAACGACGACGACGTGTGAGAAGGATGACAACAGTCGTGAAGCCGTTGGAGGAACCAAACCACCTTGCCCCTTTCCGGTAAGCCGACCCACCTTCCTCCCGGGTCGTAGGCCCCCCTGTTCTAAGCGGAGACCGACCAGGAGTTTCGCCGCTGCCCATGCTGACACTAAGCCAGATGTGTCAGCTGGTCTTGAGCTCCCGTGGGGGGAGGCCGTCAACGGTCCACGTCCAGGTGGATACAGACTGCGCGGGGTCGTGGTGACTCCTCGTGCTACTGGTGGGAAGGCGTGCCACACCCGGACGCAACTCGACGAAAAGCGCAGCCTGATCCCGCCGTCCTTTTCCAATCGCTTGTACCGGTACGGCAATTCCATCAAACATGCGAGCCAACCGCCGCAAGCCAGCAAATCCCCCTCGGGCCTTCATACAGCAGGGATGGGGCGCTCCTTGGGTTGCACTCCAAACAGCGGAGAGAACGAGACGGGGGGGTCCCATATGTGAGACCACTGCCAAAGAACCTCTTGCGGCTGTTGTTCTGTCACTTGCTCCACGCGGGAGTGGAATACCTGATGCGTAATGAGAGGAGGTTCTTATCGACCCTGAAGGGTTAGAGCCGGGAAGAAAAGGCAACCATACCGTGCCACACCCTCTTCTTGTTGTCTCCGTTCCGACTCTCGTCCTCCGTCCCCCGTTTCCCGACCTTCTTCCTCTCTCACTCCCTCAGCTTGGGTCCGACCTTCCAGCCTAGCAGTTACTCACCCAAGCTCAGGATTCAGGTGTCCTGTAAGACGATGCAGGCTCGCTGAAGCTCATACCACCCCTTCTGTAGAGAACTGTCACCCTGCGCCAGTAAGATCTCCCAAAATACGTCACGCGTCGCCGTACAGCTACTCCAACCAATTGGGCGGGAATTCCCATTTATCCTGCCGCGTCCCCGACGCCTGGAGGTCCGGCTTGTCTCTTGTCTCTTTCCTTTGCGGCTCAAGCTGACGCTGCTATCAAGACGCCGTCTCCATCCCGAGCCCGGCCCTACTTGGTGGCCCACTCATGACCGACGCCGATACCTACAAGTCTTGAGTGTCGACACATGATGCCATCATGAAGTCAAGCAGGTCCAGCAAAAGCAAGTCGAAGAGTAGCGGCGGAGGTGGTGGTGGTGGCGGAGGAGGAAGTAGTCCGTGGAGCGATTGGATCTGGTCGCCCGAACACGGGAAATACTATATGTATTGCATGATGAATGGTAGGTTGTGAACCCAGAACAAGTCGAGATATCGCTGACCAAGACAGGCCAGCACAAATACCACTGGCAAGAAACAGAAGCCACTCCACAACAACCTGTCGAAACAATCCCACGCGAGCAGCCAAATGTTGAGGAGATAACCAACGGCTTTGACAACCTGTCAACATCCGCTTCTATAACGGAAAGCGATTACAGCTACGCACCGCAAGGCGATGACGGGACCGGTGAGTTGGTAGACGATGCCCAAGCTTGCTTTGGCTTACACAATGCAGATACGTCTTATACGTATCCGACTTCGACAACATCATACGACAATTCGAGTCGGTCAAGGAAGGGCAAGGAGACTGTATACGAGTCGCAGCCGCATGATGGAGATGATAGTCCACCCGAAGATCCAGCCCCGCCGTTGGACCCTTTTTGGGGCGCCAAGCAGGAGGCTCCCCAGGGCTATGTGTCGGACCCGGCTGCGCATCAGGATCAAGATTGTACAGGCCCTCACTCATGCCAATGATAAGCGACTGACAATTTAGTAGTCTTACCACCTCAGAACAGTACGGAGAGCATGTACAATGAACATGAGGTGTACACCGCAGCCCATGATTCAGGTGCAACCGCTCATAGTCAAGGCAAGCCTTCCGGGTTCGTACCAGGGGCCGAACTGACGTTACCAGACTCGGGATACGGGACAACAGACACAAATGACTACGATGACGCAATCCTACAAGAAGCTTTGGCGGAGACATACGGAAAAGAGAGTCAAGGCGGACCATCAACAGAGCCAGCGTATGGTGGGTTTGATCGCATTTGCCAAGTACCAAGCCAGGTATCTGACTACAACAGCAGCATACGCAGACAGTGAAGATGACGGCACGCGAACGCCAACAGGCCCAACACCCCCTGTGTCTCATACTACGTCTTTTGCTGAGTCAAGTCGCATCAGTGGAACAGTCGGCACCAACGAGGATTTGGACCCACGTAAGTAGCCTTATAAATGCCGGTATTGGTCTTAGCTAACCACGTTTAGGATACGTTGTCGAACCGTCACACAAATTTCGTCCCGGATCGGTTAGTGGTGCGACTCGGTCTACATCTCATATGGCTAATTATACTAGATCTTCAAAGTTTTGTGGTGTGAGCCGTCAGGCACAAGCCTCGGAGGGACGCCAACCATATCCGATCGAAAACCAATTCAAGATCGTTACGGCGGTTCTCTCTTCGTCGGTTTCCGCCGCTTCGTTGTGGTTGCCAATGACGAAGGTCATTGTACCTGTGTGTGAGTGTTGCTAGACCCTTATATTGGTTTCTTATACTGAACATTGCAGACCTATTCTTACCTACCAAGGCAAGGCATGCAAAAAGAAGGGCGTGAAAGCTCACAAGCATGGTATGGTATATCACAACAAACCCCACCGGCCGTTGCAGAATGAGCCAGAGCTTGGGTTCGCTCCCGTGCGAGCGAGACTCACAGTCGATGGAGAAAAACTCGATAAAGCTTCTCGTGTCAACTACTCGAAGCTTGTCACTATTGAACACAATGTCAAGGTCTTCTTCATTGGCCACATCAGCCCTGAAGCTTTGGACGACTTTGCGGATGCTGTCGACACATGCTGGGAAAGGAAGACGCACTCGCATCGTAGATCGAAGAGATAAGCAGACGATTTGTTTGCGAACGATTTCTGCGTCTTCGTCATGACAGTCGCACAGTTTACGACTATATACGTTTTGATGAGCATACTTGTATGCTACTCTACCACGATTGGATGACAGTCTATTTCGCCGACAGTCCGGCCATCTCATGTTACTTTTTTTTTCTTATAAAAAAAGAAGGAAAATCCCCCCTTTTGTCTTTAAAGCTTTGGCACGCCGAATTTGAACCATGTCGAAAAAGCTCGAGGAGTTGGAACCATCAACAGCATTGATGCAGACACTAGCATCAGTGGAGGCCATAGGCAAATTGCGTTAGCGGAATACCTCACTATCTATACGATATTTATCTCATTAGCACAAGAACGACCTTGAGCTTAATGACATTACACCTCCTATATCTCACTGTAGTGTACCAAGAGCAAGTGAATAGCCCAAGGTTAAATATCAGTATAAGAGTAGGATAGATAGATAGATAGAGAGAGAGAGGTATGTTTTAGAAGTAAAATTTCCTCATACTTACAAAGTGGTCCGCAGAGGACGCCAGTGGTGGCTGCACGTACTACTCCCATGCCCTTCGTATTATATTACTGTGGCATCTACACAAAAGGATACAGGACGTGTTGAGAATCAGCCAAGCGTGACGTGCACAGCCTGCGCCGTGCATTCTAGGATGTAAGCGGAACTACCTAGATAGGTAGGTAGTTTGCTAATATACCTAGGCATTCATGTGTACCTAGCTCTATCTAAAGCAGCCTTATGACGAGCGTTGTACAAGGAGCTAACTGCACATCTTGCGCTAGGCATCCGAGAGTCAAAATGCTGTGCGTTGACAATTGACCCAAGCTTCGACCCCACGTTCCGCCCCTGTTGGGTGTGTGTGTGTGTGTGTGTGAGCAAACAGCCGAGGCTCGGTATCTCTTCCCCGCAAACGTCACCGACAGGGGGGTGTCTAGCAGCCGGCCGGTAGGGGACAGACGCCGCATTCCTTAATCCCGTACCCCCTTATATGTCCACTCTGTGCCTGGCACATACCATTGTGACGTTGCCTTCTGTCCAATTGACCAGCAGACCGAACAAAATGGCCGAAGCACAGCTCAACGACTTCCCGTCCCTCTTCTCCCTCAAGGGTAAGGTCGCAGTAGTGACCGGCGGCTCCCGTGGGCTCGGCCTGCACGCCGCCTCAGCGTACGTCCATCCGTGCCAATCCACCCCGTGATGCTTCTCTCTAACTGGTGTCATGTATGTACGAATACAGCTTCCTCCAAGCCGGCGCCTCCAAGGTCTTCATCTCCTCCCGCAAGGCGGCCGCCTGCGAAGAGGCCTGCAAGGCCCTCAACGCCCTCCCCAACCTGTCCCCCGGCGCCGTTGCCATCTCCGTCCCCGCCGACGCTGCCGACGTCAAGGGCGTGGAGCACCTTGTCGCCCAAGTGAAGAAACACACGGACCGCGTCGACGTGCTCTTCGCCAACGCCGGCGCCACCTGGGGCGAGGCCTTTGACACGCACCCCGACGGCGCTTTCGCCAAGGTCATGGACCTCAACGTCAAGGGCGTCTTCAACACCATCAGGCTCTTCACGCCGCTGCTGGAGAATGCGGCCAGCACGGAGGACCCGGCGCGCGTCATCATCACGGCCTCGGTGGCGGGCCTGGGCATCGGCACGTTGGGCAAGCAGGGCACGTACGGCTACAGCGCCAGCAAGGCGGCGGTGATCCACTTGGGCAGGAACCTGGCGTTGGAGCTGGCGCCGAGGCACATCACGGTCAACTCCATCGCCCCCGGCTTCTTCCCGAGCAAGATGTCCAATGGCCTTCTCGAGATTGCGGGCGGCGCCGACAAGATCGGCAAGGGGAACCCCATGGGCCGGTTGGGACGGCCCGAGGACATTGCGGGCGCCGTGGTGTACCTCGCCAGCCGTGCAGGGTCGCACGTGAACGGGGAAGTGATTGCTATTGACGGCGGATCGCTGTGGCAGCGTGGGGAGCTCAATGTTTCCAAGTTGTAGCGGGGCTGCTTTGCTGCAATATGGAGTCCGGGACAGGAGGAGTTTAAATGTGTATTGTCGCGCCGATTGCCAACCATGTCTGCACACCTACCGGGACCAAGGGGTCCATCATGCCATTCTAAGATATCATCACCGTATGAAAACCATCTTTTCGTTACATAAACCCCACAGGTAGAAACATGGTTTTGACCTGGACGCCAAGTCTAGAGGGGCTTCCTTGCCACCCAAAAGCTCGCGCGGTACGTCGTGTGCAGCATGCTCTCCGGGTCGTGGATGTACGGCGCCTCGATGCCCGTCTCGCGCCTCTCCACTTCGAACCCGACTCTCTCTACCAGCGCCATGACCTCATCGTCGCTGAGCTCGAAGCTGCCCGGGTCCGCGATGCCCGACGAGTTGTTGTAGTCATGCTCGCCGTCGCCGTCCGTATCGCGTCCGTGGTTCCCGGGGGCGTTGTTCTCGAAATGCCAGAGCAGCGGGCCGAAGTTGATGAGCACGCCCCCCGGGCGCAGGCAGTGCAGGATCGTCTCGAGGTAGCGCACGAGGTTGGGCGCCGTGTCGAGGAAGAAGACGGTGGCGACGGCGTCGTACGCGGCACGGTGGTCGTCGTCGGCGTACAGGCAGAGGAAGTCGGCGGCGCACATGGACATGCTTCCGGCGGAGGAGCCCGCGGCGGCGAGGTGCGTCGCCGGGTGGATGTCTGGCACCGCGCAGCTGCGGAGGTGGTTCGTCCGGGTGCGGTGGTTGGAGAAGGAGTGTGCCCAGGGGTAGATCTTGTGCTGCCCCGCGGCCTGCGTGCAGTTGAGGATGTACGAAGAGGCAAGAAGCTGGTGGTAGGATATCTCGTTGCCCTCGGCGTCATGGCCCGCACGACAGAGCTCGAAAACGAGACGGCCGAGACCCGCACCGGGAACGAGGACCTTGAGAGGTTCCGTTGGGACCGACGGGGAAGACGGGCGTGCTCGACGCTCGCGTTCGACGGCGTCTAGCACGGGATAGTAGCATACACGCCGCTCCTCGGCCCCCTCGGCGGACCAGTCACGGTAGAATTGGCGGAGGGTGCTGCGGGCCTTGTCGGTGTCGTTGTGCTTGGCGACTCCGACCCAGGCATCAGGCAAGCGCGGCTCTTCCGTCGAGCCTTCCGGGACGAGGTGGAAAGAGCGCAGACCGTTGTGGGCAATGGCACGAGCGAGCTCGGCGTTGGACTCGATGGCCTCGTCGGTGCGCTCAAGGGTGTCGAGAAAGTTGAAGGGCGGCGCGGCAAGCATTTGCCAATGCGCCTGGGGCAGGGCGTAGAATGACTGCCGGCGGAGGTGGGTTACATTGAAGTGTGCCACTTTGGCGTATTGGCTGGTAGGATGTGTTAGTGAGGTCGACGTATGCGAGATGGATGTGGTACAGGTCATCGTGTGATTACGGGAGAATAATATGCGTTGGCTTCAGGTAGCAGACCAAGATGAATGCGGTCTCGCTCAACTCACTTATCGCTTGCCAGCCCGGGACACACACTTACACACACACACACACACACACGCACACACATGGACGAGTTGAAAAGCTGGTACCGCCAGAGATAACTCACAGGAACGAATCCAGCGCGCAGAATATGACTCTCGTCTCCTCCGGGTCCTCAATCGTGTTCTCCATACCGCTCCATTGCTCGTCGTCCGCCATTGCTGCCGTTGTCTGTCGTGGGCCCTGCCGCTGGCCTTCTACCGATGTGTCTACTCTGGGCCAGTGACGGCGTAAGTGATGGCCGTATGGGCTAAACGGTACCCAACACTTTTAGCTGATTCTGAATTGTTGGTGGCCGGCCGGTGGGAGCGGGTAGAGGGAATAGCTACCTACCTATGCCACGATGCTGCTGATGAGGGGCAATGGAGCAACCCCCACCAAATGTGTCAGCCGAGCGAGGGTCCGCCGTGAAAAGGGCGCGGAACTGGCTGGGTATGGAAGCTCGTGCGGTGTCTCCTGCAGGCACCAGATGGATGATCTCTACCCGCACCCGATAGTTATGGGGGGCTGTGAAAAGAAGTGAATGAGTACCTAGTCAAAGTGAGTCTGTCGGAAGTCCACGACCCCCTCCTCTTGCTCCTCCCCCTCCCCCACCGACAAAAAGGCCACTTTTTTATTTTTATTTTTATTGTTGTTTTTTTGGTTGCTCCCCTCACCGAAAGCGGCTTCTGCCATAGCTTGCATGGATGCTGTTGTTAAACTACCTACCTACCTACCCATGCGTACCTAAACGTGGGGCCAGAACGCTACAGCGTCGGAATGGCCGAATATTACCGAATAGGTACCTATTAATCAGCCATACCTACCTAGGTACCTACCTACCTAGGTACCTAGGTACTAGGCCTGAGGTAGGTATAGCGCAACGGAACTTGTCACCCCAGCCAGGCCAGACTTGCATGCGTTTTTCCAACACGGCGGTCATGGAGTAATAATTGCAGAGCAGGAACATGTTGTTAGAATGTCGCGTTCATTGATGAATACTCAGTGGTCTCCTCCCATCGTCAATCTACATGATCGCGTTGCTAATCTACATATCCCGTCCGTAGGGTCCTTCGAATGCCCACCTCTAAACGATTTGCATCCCAACGCCATAATCCTCAAAAATGTTCGCCAACGACGGTTTGCTCTTCATTCGTATCCGTTTACATCATCTCAAACCCGCAAGTCACAAGAGGCCTTCCTTTCGTTTCTTCTTCGCTTGGCTGTTGCTCATATCTCTCTCATTCAATGGTCGCGGTTGCGACGGTAACCCTCCTTTCTTCTTTTCCGTCTCTCATCCGCGTACTCACTGCCAACGGCACTTTGGCTGCTCAGGCCGGGAATGACGTGGTGGTATGACTTGTTGCCCATGTCGCTTTCCACCGCGCTCGTGATATCGCTCTCCGCCCAGCTGCCGGGCATGCTCGGCTCCGGCTCTTCCTGCGGCGGGGGCAGGGCGTAACCGCGGGTGTTTTGGTCCTCGGCCACGGTGCTCGCGCGTTGGAAGCTGAAATCGCGTCTCGAGCCGCCAGCGGCGCGACCCTTCTCCTGGAGCTTCTTTGCCTCGGCGCGGATGCGCTGGCGCTCGCGCTCCTCGTTGCGGTCCGCCGTGCTGTAAACCTTGCGAATGCCGCCCGTCCTGCTCTTGGGCGGCGTCGACGTGGGCGTGGTTTCACGGGCGGAGAGCAGGTTGGTCGACACAGACGACTCGGTAGGGTTTGTTGAGCCGTCCCACTCAGACGCTTCCGATTCTTTGTTGAGGCCGCCGACGCGGGCAGGCTTCTCGTGGCGATAAGATCGCAAGTGCTTCTTGGCCTCACGCTCCGCCTCCTCATCAATCAGAACGCCCGTTTCGTCATAGTTCTTGCTGGCCGAGTGCTTCTCCTTGTGGCGGGCCTCTTTCTCCTTACGTCTCTTCTCGCGTTTCCGCTCGCGCCTCTCGCGGGCAGCGATATCGCTTGCTCCGGCCGTGATGCCTGACAGTGTGGTTCCTGAGATGCTGGTTTGGTTGTCATCGTAATCCTTGTACACACTACCGCCGCCCAGCTGTGTCGTAGGCGTGGCTCCGGACAAGAGTGTTCCGTTGGGTCCTCTCCGGCGCAGGACCGTTGACTTGTACTCGTCCCAGTCGTTTTCTTTGAAGTAGAAGCCGCCGTTTTTGGCCCAGAAGAAGAACCAGATGCCCCCGATGACGAAGGACGCCCCGATCAAGCCGAAGATGACGAAGATGGCCGTATTATTGATGTTCTGGGGGTCGGTGACGCCAACGTGAGGGTCCTCCTTGTAACCGGTGCTGTCGCGGGCGAGGAGGAGGGATCGAGCGGCGAGGGGTCCGACAGAGGCGTCAAAATCCCGGGCTGTGATACCTGCTGTGTCCGGGAGGCTTGAGAGTCGCCGGCTCAAGATGAACGAGCGGGCTTGGTGCGCCAGGCCGATGACTACGGCCGGGGCCATGGTGGGCAGTGTACTTCAGGTGAAGTCTGAGTAGGTTGCGGTGGTTTTCAATGTGAGGTTGAAGATGCTGGTATAACCAGCGATTGTCGGGTGCGAGACAGTATGTGTGTGTGTATGCTGTAGATGGAATGCTCTTTACAATCCACCGTAATCGCGAACGATGGGTAGCAGCAATATTCAGGCTGGATGCAGATGAAAGGTCGAAAAGTGCAGAGTTGCCTGGCCAGCTGCGTGGTGGTGGATGTGTTGTTCCTATAGAAACCAGAAATTGCCGTGGCTGGGGGATGGATGTGCGCGACAAGTGAGGTGGTTGGTGGGGGATTATGCTTGGGGGGTGACTTGCGTGCAGTCAGTCGGGTGTCTTTTGTCCACTCGCATAGCACCAGCCTGAGTTATTGTCCGGGATCCGATCGTCCAAATCGATGAATGCCTGACAAAGTACTCTGTACTTCGTACGGATATTTCTTTGGGTTGGTTGGTTGATTGGCCTTTCTCATCTACAGCCCGGTTTCTTTTCCGCCCATCTTTCTCTCACTCCCAGCCTCCCGACAAATGACGTCGCAAGTAAGTAAATAAACCCACCCGTTGCCCAGCAACTCTGCTTTACCTAATCACTACGGATACTCCTCTCATATAGACTTTCCCGTTTCGTTAAAACGGATGCAACGGACGGCGGCAGCGCTTCCGTCCTCTCTCACACAACCAACGGTTCGAACTCGCATTCCACCGTATTGACAAGCTCCCCGTGAGTTGGCCCATTCCCGAGGCCGACCAATCGCTACGAGCAAGGTTCCTCGAGCTTCCGAAACCCCAACCGCCCGTTTCAATCATGCATAAAAACGGCAAGCGCAATTATCGGAAGCTGACGGGCTTGGTGAGACTTTGTCGCGAACATGCACTCAACCATTTTCGTTGAATCTGAAAGTTTCCATAGAATAATACACTTACTTACGGATGGATACTTGCCTGCCATTGCGCCAAGTTGCAGGCGGTTCCCTCTGACAGCCGCTGATCGGACTGCCCTAGATGGCAACTGATCACCCACGGCCCCCTCCGTCTTGGGATGATGGGAGGGTGTGGATCTAAACTTCAGCCCAGAGCTAATACTCAACACGGACGTGCCAGGCTGCCGGCACCATCACGACGAGACAATTGGTTGATTCTGTGCGGTTGCTGTTCCAACGCTTTTTGTTCATTGCGACCTATATGGCTCAGCCATGCTACGGGTATCTGTCCTTGCCGCGAAGGAGTAAGTCGCCCGTTTCCTGGCATCGTGCACATCCCATTCCTCCTTTTCGAACCCCAAGCTGGGGATGACTGACCGTCCTAGTAAACCCCTAATGATGATAGCTTAGGAGCAGCTGCCCCCCCATCCTATTGGTATCGTGCCAAGTTTGATTTCAAGTAGAAGTGAAAGAAATGAAACCCAGTACATGCCCATGACAGTTTCCCAAGTGCCGTCTTTTCCTAAAAGCACAAAAAGTGCGAACTTCCCGATACATGTTGTCTATCAATCCGTCTTCCAACTCGTACGCCGTGCTGAAAACACGACACATTGACACTTCGCCAGGTCAGGTGGGATCGCCGTGACTCCCCAACAGGACAGACGGGAAACCAGTACTCGAGTTTCCTCCGCATATATGTCCAGAAACCAACCAAATGCCGAAGACATGTCCAGCCATACAATCCCAAATTGCCATTTACCGGTGCAGAAACAAAATATGGATGTACATGGCGCATTCTGCAAAAGTGGTATAATAATGTAAAGAAAAATTCCAAGAAAAGAGCAGAGCTCGCGACAGCCTCCGCTTTGGGTATAAACTTTTCCGCTGCCAGAAAGTTGACCTGAAGCAGGTGTAGAAGCAGAGAAGGTGAAGAAATAGAGCGAGAAAAGAAAAAGAAAAAAGGAAGAACAAGGCTAACCATATCGATACAACTGTCGATTCGAGTAAAAGTGCAGAAACAACGCTCGCTCTGATATAATGGTGTGAAAGGTGAATGGAAAGCTGCATATTCTCGTCATCGTCGTTAAGCTATGTCGTCAGGTAAACGGAATTCTTGGGTACTCGTAGCCGTCGTACTGGGCGTGACTGTAGGAGTCGGACTGGCTTGGAGATCGAGCGCGGATTGGCAGTCGCTCCATGCGGCCCCGAGGGTCATCAGAGTAGATAGTGCTGGCCCTGTCGCTGCCACCGATGCGTCCTGGCTGGCTGATGTTGATTTCACCGCCATCCTGACACTGAATCTCGGCGTTGCCGACCCTAAGGACTGCCTGTCCAGTGACTTTGATGGTAATGTCCTCACCGTCGCCAGTGAACGACCGAGTGGTTCGCGTAGTAGCACTGCGTCGAAACTCACTCTCATCGCGGCTCCCGCTGCTCCCACTGGACCTGCTGCTCTTACTCTTTTTCTCAGCTTTGGACAGAGCCGCAGCAGTCAGAGGTTCTGCAGCACCGCTTACGCCGTTCTGGTAGGCCAAAGCAGCGGCCGCGGCAGAGTCGTACTTGGCTTGCGATATGCTACCGCTCTCGCCAGCCATGTACGAGTGACGCCGGCTACTGCGGGGGGCGGGAACAGGCTCGATCTGGTAGCCCTCACGGCTGTACGTGCTAGAGCTCCGGCGGTGTGAACGAGGCCTGGAAATCACACCATCGTCGTATTCGTATCCTCGAGGGACGATCTCCTGGTATATGGATTCGTCGCCATCGAAATCGTCAGACTCGTAGCCATGAGACGCAATTTGCCGCTGGGGAGGCGGGGGACGAATTGCCTGTCGTGGCGGAATAGCCGTCCTGGAGCGCGGCGGGGGCGGCGGCATCAGTTTGCGATCCTCGACGTCTCGAATCTTCAGCGACTGGCGCCTAACGATGTTTTCTTGTTCGTAAGTCGGCTCGTAATCTTCATAGTCGAAAGAAGATGACGACATGGACCGGTGTCCCATGGCGGATGAAGGCCTCTGCTGGAAGCGTCGAGCCAGATTAGAATGCCGAGGACTGCTAGCCATTAGGTCCGGGGGGAAGTAGTCGGTCGGAGTTTGCGGAGGCGGTGGCTGCATCGGGTACGGAACACTCCCTGGGCCCCAAGCCGGTGGGGGATACGACGCGCCTGGGGTGAAGGGAGATTGCTCATGCATAGGAACCGGGATTGGACCCGGGGCGAAAGGCGACGGAGCATGCTGAGAAGCGAGGGGAGGAGCGTGAGGAGATGGCGCAAAAGGCGAAGGGTTCGGCGGCGGGGCAAAAGGCGAAGAAGCCTGAGTGGAGTGCCATTGCTTGTTGGACGTCGGAGGTCGGGAACCTGGGCCATAGTAGCTGCTTGGGCGGGTTGACATGGCTCTGGGCCGCGAGCCCGATGCCGGTTGGATGCCAAACTGCGAGGCGTTGTCCTCGAATCGTGGTCGTCTGTACTGGTCTGCTTGCTGAGTATGAACCACAGGTGCTGTCTTGACGTGCTTTGCTGACGGGCGCACTGCAGACTTTTTGGGGGCAGCCCGCTCACGCTGTTCTCGCTCTCGCTCTCGCTCCCGTTCAGCGTGGCGGGCGGCCCTCTCCTGTTCCTTCTTTTGTTGACGCCTCTCCTCTCGACGGGCCTCCTTAGCGGCAGCGGCAGCAGCAGCTTCCCTCTCTTCGGCACGTCTCTCTCTTTCCCTCTCCCTCTTGTCCGATACGACGGGGTGGACGGTGTCATCCGAGTCGGTCAGATGGTGTTGCGGGGAGGCGGCTGGTCTTCTCGTCGATTTTTCCCTACGGGACTTGCTGTTGGCCTTTGTCTTTCCTGGGCTTCCTGGAGCGATCGACTGTGCGTACTGCCCGGTTCCCTGGATGACGACGCCAGTTTTCTCGTCAACGTCTTCTACGTGGGCGATGTTGTCACGAGGCATAGCGAAGCGGGTGTCGGAAATCGCTGGGGAGGTATTGTAAGATATGGTGTTTCGATAGTCTGGCGACTGGTGAATGGAGGGAGGCGAGGTTGCCTCGACGGAGGCGGTCAATCGAGAAGGTTCGCAGCAAGTAGTCGAAATGTGTGGTGAAGAAGCGGGAACGTGGATGCGTGCGGTGGGAGTTGGGAACTTTTTTGTATGAATGGCGGACAAGAAAGACAGACAGTGGGGATGGGGGATGCGATCACTATCTGGTGGAGGGAGGCCCCGTATTTGTGGGTATGAGAACCGACCGGGATGGGATGGGATGGGATGGGATGGGATGGGGGGGCGTGAGATTGGGTGTGGGATACCGTTCGGTTGATGCTGGCTGGGTACCTACACTACACACACAGGGAGGTACTGTAGAATACCAGGCCGGGATGAGAATCTTCGTGAGAGGACGAGGAAGGCGAGTAAGACAATGTGGTGTGGGCTGCGGTGGTATAGATACCTAGGTAGGTATTGTTGATGTTAAAACGTGGAATGACCCAAGGCAGACGGACGACCGTGGCAGGTCCGGTCACGGACGAGGGCACTTTGTATTTAATTCTTCTGCTTTCATTTCCGTGCTGGCGAGAGGGAGGGGAGGAGATGGGGAGGTGTGTGCGCAGCCTAGGTAAGAGGAACCCCTCCCCCAGGACCAAGAGGGAAAAAGGTAGTGCATCGTACATTTCTCAGAAAAAATGGGAAGCCGGACGTGCAGAAAGCCAATCGTGGGGTCAGGTCAGCCTACGGATAGTGTAGGTACATGTGGTGACAAGCCGAAGTTATGGATGTTAGGTATGGAGGGGCGTGGTCGCAGCAGAAAAAGGACCTGGCAGCGGATGATGTCGTCTCGTTCGTTGCCCGGGGTGCTCTGCCGCTCGCTCGTCCACGGCCAAACTCCAATGGCCGGCCGGGCTAGCACTGTTACCTCTAGATAGCGAAAAGCCCAAGGAGGGAGGGAGGGAGGGAGGGGGCGTGTGGCTGCGACTGCAGCTGTGAGAGCTCTGATGGAAGATTTGCACTCAAGTGTCCGTCCGGCCTCTGGTCCTGGGCTATCCGCCGGGGTGAGCAGGAGCACTGGAACGGAATGTGCTTTGTGCGAGGACGAGACCGAGACGGGAGCCAGGCCTGGCTGGCTTGCAACGTAAAAAGAGTAAGTGTGTGTGTGTGTGTGTGTGTGTGTGTGTGTTGCTAGCTTGCCCATGCCCAGCCGAGCCCAGCCCAGCGCGGCAGACAGCCTGGCTAACCAGCTTGCAAAGGCCCTAGGTAAAGCGAAACCCCATTAATGCCGTGCAGTCTCGGGAAGATACGTCAAGTGCGTGGCTCTGGAGAGGCAAGGGTCCTGGAAGGACAGGGAAATCTGTTGTGCTGTCGCTTCTCCCTGTCAAACAATATCGAATTCGCCAAAACGGATGGACGAGGAAGCTTGCCTGCGAGAGGGATTGCTCATGCCCTCCCTCCCTTGGTCCTGGAAAAGTGACTTTACAGTAAGCTAAGAGAGTACGGATACCTAGCCAGCCTCATCTCCACCGCGTGGCAGCAAGGAAACGCTCAGCTGGGCTGACCAAGAGCCGGTTCGTCCGTGGCTCTCGTTCGTTCTTCCGCATCACTCTGCGTCGACCAGGGAATTCGTTGGACCCAGCGATCAACCGCCGCAAAGTAGTGTACCTATGTAGTGTAGAGTAACTGGGCGGCCCCTGGTTTCGGCTGCTGGTGTTGGCGCTGGTGCAAATCGTCGCCGCTTCGAGTCACAACCTTAGAAGCACTCAGGCCCAACTGTGGAGAAGCTTGTCTTTCGTTTCTTCCCGTCCGCGACCGTTACAATGGATTCCCTGCCAGGCTGTGTCAACGCACCCTACTTCGTACGTCTTCGTAACACCAGCTGTCAGTAGCAGCAAGCCCGTCCGTCAGGTGCCGCTGGTTGGTGGGATCTGCGGCATTGACAATAGCGCCGACGTCCTTGATAGGGTGCGGTACCGTTCACTCTACCTAGCTCTCTCTCTCTCTCTCTCTCTCTCTCTCTGCCTTTCTTTCTGTGCCCGGCAACCTGGCCACTTTGCGCAACGCTCTGCTTCTATTGTCTTCCAAACACCTCTCAGGAATGGAATTTCGACGGTGACGAAACGCATGACGAGCGCAGTGTTCTACTGGAGAAACCCGGGGGTGGGAAGGGATGAAGGGGGAGGGCTGGTGGGTGTGGGAACAGTGGTCAAGACAGCTTGACGGAAACACGCTCGCTGCCAGCTGTCTATCCGAACGAACGAGACAGGCTCGGGAGATCCACCTCCAGGGCCGAACCAGATGTGGGTGCCACTCGAAGATGACGGAACGTCATGGTGTCTGGTGCCTTGTGCCCTTTTCAGCCGTGTTTGCGTACTCTCTTTGGCTGGTTTCCTGCCTGACGTTGTGCTGGGCTTGGGCTTTTGGGTATCAACAGAACTGACGAGCTGACGAACGAATGCTCCGGTTCCAATCGTTTTGTCGCGTCTCCTGTACAGGGCTCTACTTCCCTCTTGTTTGTCCAAGGCAGTAATCGGAGTTTCAACATGGGAACTGGGACGTTGGTAAGCGAGAAAGAGAGAAAAAATGACTCAAAGCACTTGATTGACCGGGACTGAGCGAGGGAGTAGCTTGTCGCGGGAGCTAGCATCAAATGCCCAGCACACTCTCGACTCAACCATTAGGAGACGATACCCGACCCCCTCGAAGCCTTCCTATGTAGACAACTGGCTGCTTTGATGGCGCTGGCAGGCAGAAACTGCGCGCAATGCAGAGTACTGCGTCGCCTTTCAAAGTTTAGCATCGCCAACACACTTGCCTGCCCCAGAAAGCCCAATCAATCATGGGCCCGACCCACCCGGTCTGGAATGCAGACTCCTCCTGCAACGCAGGCCCGCTCGCCCTCCCCATAGGGCGGATCCGTGACGGCAATGAGAGATTCCACCCACCGGTTCGGCCAGGGGGCTGGTCTCCATGACTTGGTGAGCGAGGCCATGTAAGATGGCATCACGTTGCTGAACTGCTGCAGCACTCCATGTCTAGATCTGGCTCTCTGCGTCTCGTACTGCCGAAGATCCTCTGTTTGAGAGGGTCGCGCCGTTGTAAAATACACTGCACACGCGTGTGTATCAGATGTCAAAGTCGTCCAAGACTTCGGCGTTCACGCGAAACGAAAATAGCCGAGAGCACGCACATATGCGGGATCGACGTCAGGGCCTTGTACGGAGTATTCGAAGCTTGTCTTTGAGGTGACTCCAGAAGGCGCAGTCGCCACGGAAGTGTTGTTCCAATCTCATTGGCCATTTGTTTGATTCTCGAACGTGGTCTCGAGCGTCGCAATCCTCGGTTCCTATGGCTCTGTGCTCGTCGTCGAGTCGACACAAATTGGAAGCCTCGGGGGTGCTTCAAGTATTCCCTTCATCTGCTCGGCTATTGCTATCGCTCCTTTGAAGGGTCGCCACCGTGAAACCTCTTGAGTCTGCGGTATCAAGGCGAGTAGAGACATGAAGAAACATGTGCGGTTGAAATCGGTTTTATTGGTGTTGAGGCCCTTTTCCGTTCGCATGGTGCGCAATAGTGCATCCTGGCTGCATGGCATGCACTCCTACAGGCCGCGGTACCAAGAACGAGCACCCACTGGGATCGAACTCCGTCTAGCGCAAGGACATGCCGAAACGGGGTACGATTGAGGCCCTCCCGGAGCCTCTCATGGCTCCGTCCTGTCGAAGAAGCTAGTCTTGGCCAATCCCCTCGTTGTCTAGATGCGGGCGGGAGATTGTCGCACCCAAGGGATGAAAATGCTTGCTGCGCTGCTGGGGAGCCTTTCCTCGTTCATCCTTTCGAGTCAACGTGTTTGTTAATGGCAGGAATTCTTCAGCAATATTCTTCGACCCTCAACAATCTCGCCGTGTCGCTATTTAGCAACGTGACAAATGAAGAAAGCGTTGTTTCGGTCACTATATCAGGCACAATTGCGGACCTGTAGTTATAGCCCGGAAGGCGCCATCCTTGCTGGCAAGCCCAGCCAACGTGTTGAGCTGTTCATGTAAAGGAAGATCCCCGGATTTTGATGCATGCCATGGTTACATTGTTTAGCAATCTCTCCCAAAGTCAAGCGTGGATGCGGGTTTATGATTTGCCACAATCAGCTTGCTTAGACTGCATGGAGCCGAGAGAAGACAGTGCTGTAGAGGCTAGATAGGCCGAAGTGCCATCATCTCGGGGCGGACGAAAGGACGGGTGGTTGTTGGCTGTGGACCGCACCGCATGCTTGACACCATCCAGCCCAGAACCACACCGCCTTTTCGCTCGAAGCATAATCCCTCGACGCCACTGTTAAATGTTTCCTGAGGCGCCACATTGGCTGACCACAACACAGTCCGTAGACCAATAATAGTTTCGTAGAGTTGGGAATAAAACGAGGGCAACGCGTAGCAAGCCTATGAATGGCAAGACCGTCTTGCCATGTCGTGGGCGGACATGCCTAGCAGCCGAGATTGGTGATTCAAAATGCGACTTCCATGCCGGATGACACTGTCATCAAAAGTTGGTTGTCTTATGGTCCTCGGCACAATCTGCCGCCCCGGGAAGTTTCGTTCAATTCGAACAAATGTCTATGTACCTCGTGCTAGCCAGAACAGTTTGGCGATGGGACCTAAGCATGCTAGTCATGCAGGGAGTTTGTCTCGGAGCATCGGACAGGTCTGGATCTGCCTCTGCGTAACCTAGGTTGCGTGGCGTCGCACAGCAAAGCCAGATGCAAGCCACGACTGACAGGTCGTTATAGTTAAGACGTTTCTCCTGTCCGTAAGACGGGAATCTCAATGTCAGCGACGACTGGCCTGTGGTCGGACAGGTAGACGTCATCATCGAATTTGTTGGATAGCACTCCAAAGGTCTTGACAGTGACGGGGCTCGGGTCCTTGACGAATAGAAAGTCGATCCTTAATGGCTCTTCGTTCGGCTCGTCAAACGAGGTGTAGGTGAGGCTATTGCCATATCGCTTTTCTTCCGGAACCTGTGTTGAAACATCAACCATGCCTGAATCTGGTGCCACCATTGTCTTGTAGGCGTTATCCTCGGGCGTGCTGTTGAAGTCGCCCGCGAGCAGAACGGCAGTCGGTGGCTTGCCGTTTGCACCGTTTCCCCATTCCCGGACAATCCTGAGAAGCAGTTTGGCGCTTTCCTCGCGCGCCACAACGCCTTGGTGATCGAAATGCGTGCTCATAACCACCACCCTCGTGTCGGTAGCTTTGTCGAGGAACTCTCCAACGGTGACAATGCGGTTTAGTGCTGCGTCCCAGCCTCTAGACGGCTTTTCTGGCGTTTCGCTCAGCCAAAGTGTTTCGTTTCGCTCGCACGTCCAGCGGTCAACCTGATAAAACACGGGAGAGAACTCGCCACCTCGCTTTCCATCGTCGCGGCCAAGCCCAATGTAACCCCAGGCGGGACCGAGGTAGGACTGGATGTCCTCTATTTGCGAATAGAGGACTTCCTGGAGGCATATGAAGGCCGACTCATGACCAGATGTGATGAAATCTAGTTGGTTGCAAAGTTTGGGACTGCGGAAGCTCCACGGTTTCTCCTTAGGAGTGGGATACTTTGTGGCGTACCGGACATTTTGGGTGACGATGCGGAGCAACATTGAAGGGGTAGCCTCCGCCTTGGGAGCTTCAATCTTGACGAGCATTAGAAATCTCTGACAGATGACTAGTCGAGCCGTACGGACGCTGTCAAAAATATCTTTGCGAGGCTAGAAGGTGGGCCAGATGGGCCAGCGAGAACGGGCAGAGCGAAACTTGAGGCCGATTGGTTGGAACGTATGACTCCAGAGAGAAGCCAGGACAATAACGGACTTGTTGGATTGATGTATTTGGATTTACGAAGCGAAGTTACGCCGTTCAACCCGGTCGGACGTTAGAACAAAGCTGAAGCTCAAAGATGGAAGTAGTACCTTAGGTATCTGCTCTAACCGTTGAACGGATCACGTGCCAGGCCTGACACACGTGGACGGCAACAAGAGGCCCAAGCTCCCACCCGCATTCTTTGATCCCGAATCTACCTGGTAGGTACCACCTACCTGCTAGGTAAGGTACCTAGGTAGGAGGTTATAGGGCTGTCTGCCTCCTTGCTTCTGCCTGGAATTTTCAGCTGTCAGTCCAGCCATTCCGATCACCACCATCATGGCCGTTTCGCTTGTTATTCGCCGGTAGGCTCAACCGCCGGATTCTGGGGTTCATTTAAGTCCACGTCGATGGCGGAAACCGGTCGTAATTTGCTTTACTTCCACCCCGGATCTATCTCGCCGCCTGCCGATGGACGCGCGTTCGTGGATGGGTATTGCCAACCCATCAGCCATCAGAGCTGTGTCCGGAACCTTCGCTTATCTATCGTCCTTATCTTCACAGTCGTATGAATACGCGGCCTTTACTAAGTATGTAAGATACAACGTAGGCCGCCAGCCCAGCCCTCTATTGACGTCTTGAGATTATGGTTGCCGTTTTGATGTACAGTAGGATGACAGGTAAGCAGGGGGGGGGCCTAGTCGCGCCTTTTTAGGGTTGATTACTATACTCCCTTCCGGAAAGCAACCAAGGAAATGTCCTGTCACAGGATCCCTCCACCCCTCCAAAAACCTGGCTTCTCTCAGCAAACACATTGGTGCGGCAGGCTGATACCGGCACGGAGACCCACCATAACCGGTCACGTTCTATTCACGGCCCGCTGCTCGACTTCAATCGCGGGCTGTGATTCAGGCCTCATGGGATGGCAGCGGTTATAGTCTTGATGGAGTTCGTCCGCCCTCGTCAAATCCAAGTCATGACGCAATCTGTACACAGTCAAGGAACAGCTGACTATCAAGGTCGAGACGAGACCCGCAAGTCAACTACAGCTATCTAAGTTGCCGCTTTGCCAGAACGATGACGAGCCTTACTAGATTTGTTTTGTATTTTGCAATAACGCGAGCGCTGCCTATAAGAAATAGGTAAGAAGAGGACTCGAAACTGCATTTTCATGAGTGTGCTGCATGACAATCCCGCAGCGGTTCATGCACAGTGGCGATTCCGCTTCCGAGGCTGAGGTACAGGATTCAGAGGGATGACTCTGCCGAAGCGAACGACAACATCCAAAGCCCTCCCACACCTCACCGAAAGATTGTTGGAATCCGGATGCCCATTATCCAATCCGCAGCGCGATACAAGGCTGGCTTGGGTACTTGAGTCAAACACGCCACCTCAAGGCGTCATGTAAGGTACGCCGGTCGCTTCAGCAAGCGTGAGAGGGCGATCAAAACTTGTTCCTCGCCCAGTCTAGCAAAGAACTGTCTTGCAAATTCCTTGGTTACCACACATTCATGGCCTCGAGGCCGCGCGCCGGTCAAGCGACGGTGGTCTTTTACTCTGGGGCATCGGCACGTTCGGTTGGCACTATAGTGGACGAGGTAGTCATCTGCCTGGCTCGACACCCAACCAATTCGCGTGGTGGTTGCTAGTTTGTCTCAGCTTATTCATATGAGCCGCCGTAGTCGCGCACCAGACGACACCCACCCGGAGGAACGCGAAGCTGCAAAATGGTGGTTTTCTACCAGCCCATGAATAATATTGATGGAACCAATACGAACCCCAGCCCTGGCCTCAGCTTACCACCACTTCTGGGCACGCACATCTGCTTCTGGCAACATGCTGGCCATTTGGAAACCTGCATGCCTCTTCCATTTAGTCCTGGGGCTTGAAGAGTCACGCTCTCATAGGCTTCCTCCACGTGGGGGGGGGGCTGATGGTGGCTGGCTGCCCCACGGCGATTTTGAGACTTCAGCACCGGGCCATGGGCGCTGGTGACCACCTTCTTGCGACCATGCAAGGAAGCCCTTGGGATGTCGACATGATTGAGCCGTATCACCAACCAGTCCTCTGCAATCCCTGTTGATGTGTGTGCGTGTGTGTCTGGAGGAGGGCAGTGTCGGATAGTCTCCGCTTTCATACTATCTGCCTGCTGAGGCTGTGATGCGACTATATAAGTCTGATTCCACCACTTCACCTGCGATTTACTCTCCAACTTTGCCTGTTACGACTTGCAGCATTATTCCAGTGCTGAAGCCCAGAGTGACTCTTCCCATTGCCTTTTTTTGTTTGGTTCTCCTTTTGAGCCGGCCAGGCCGGCGTGGGCTTTACACGTCTTGTCAGTGATTGCTGTGCAGGCGCCCCTTCGAAGCTACCAACACCAGAACGGTCACTACCTACTGTTGCTTCCATATAACGGCAAGATGCCTCAATCACCAACGTCTCCCTCATGGCGGGACTCTTGGCCACCCACTCTGGTGCGCCTCGCCCCAACGACACCAAAGGAGTATCCCTCGCTCGACGATATAGACGAGGACCCGCTCACCTATTTCTTGACGCCCGCACCCGATCCCGAGGACTCGGACGAGGACGTCAGCATGATGAACTTTGACGCCGGGATCGAAGACAACAGCCCTCGAGAGATCGTCCGCAGCGTGAGCCCGTCGGCCTTGGATGGCCTGAACAAGGCCTTGAATGGCCGCAAACCACCCCCGGTACCCGAACTCTCCGACCTTGCAACACCTGATACAGACGAGGAAGAGGAGGACTACATTCGGTTTGCACCACACGGTTTCATGATTCCATTCAGCCTGCGTGACTTGGCCGTCGACGGCGTAAAGTCCAAAGCACGATCCGTGCCTTCGGGCGCGCTTCTGTCGCCTTCATCGTTCCTGCCAGGCCGGGGCAGGGCTCCTGTGCGACCCGGGGGACGAGGTCGCCAACGGAGCGTGTCGTTCCGCCACCAACGGCCGCAGCACGTTTGGCGCGAGCCCAGCCCGGACGTATGGTCAATCGAGGAGGAGACGGAGGAGGAGCTCATGAGTGAAACGGGCAGCAGTATCGGTGCCATGGGTGACGTCGGGGATGCGGTGGGCGTGGCGGAGACGCGCATGGACAAAGACGTAGAGGCTGCGAAGCCAAAGAAGAAAGTTCGGTTCTTGTTGCCGGCGACGGAGTGAGCAGACAAGCATCAGCATGGCATTTTATGGCGTTTTGAGGCGTTATTCCATCTGCATTGGGAGCTCAGTCTGTTATTCTGACGGTACGCGCTGTTCCCTCGGGGAGGGCATCTTGGTAGTGCATCTTGGCAGGGCACATGGACACACAGCCGCATGGGATGGAGTTTGCATAATACCCGTCCGCTTTGGATGGTAATCTTGAGGGCAATCTTTTCTCTTGTCTTTTTTTCCTTGTCTTATCGCGCGCATACACACAGGCAGAGAAGGATTTTAGGCGCATAATGGAAACAACCCATATCGAGCGGGTTAAACCCTGATCTACACTGGCGGATTTGTCTAGTGGTGTGCTACTGTGAGGCCAGTGAACAAAGGAGATGGAGGCGATGGGAAATTGCAATCTAGTAAAGGGCAGTGGGTGGGAGGCAGAAAGAGGCGGGGCTGGTAGAGTGGGTGCGCGAGAATGAAGGCTGCGATACTGTGCTGTGTCAGTGATGGAGAGATCTCGATCGCAGCTCACGCGATGCAGCCTTTGCTAGGTCAAGTAGTCCTGCGGAGGAGGGGTAGTCCACCCACGTGCAATGGACTCGTAAGGAAACCCGTGATGTGACAATGTTGGCGTTGCGGTATCCAAGACATTTCCGTGTGCGGGTTGGCTGGTGGCGATGATGGAAAGAACATATACTATAACAACTTGGCAGTGACACCAGAGCGTTGTCTAGGTGAATCCAATGCTGGTTGAAGACCTTCATTTGGTTATCGAGACGTGACATGAAGTCAATATCGGCGGAGGGTTTCGTCCTTGCATTGTGCCATATATCGGCCGTATTATATGGCTAGTTGGCGAGTAAACAGCTTTCTCGTTGCAGGCCCATGCCGGCAAAACGGCCATCGATCCATCGAGCCGCTTCCATGTAAGGCGGCAAAGTGGGTATGGGGCAGGTAGGTAGGTACCTATGCATACCTACAGAGAGTACCTAGGATGATAACAAAAAACCTCGAGTACAAGGATGGCCGCTGTTACGTTGCTTGGGCCAACGAATCGACCGAGAGAGGGTATTGCTTGAGAGGGCAGAGAGAGAGAGAGAGAGAGAGGTGAGATTCGCCTGGTTGAGTGAGACACACACGCAGCAGGATGAGCTGGCCTTCCTATGCCCGTCGTCTGCACCTCGCGGCGGCCGTTGCGAAGACGTGCTGTGCTCTCTGTACCCTGGGATGTCGATCACAGTCGAGGCCCATCCGAGATCCGATCTATCCAAGCAAGATACTTACTGGCAGGCGAGGAGGACAAACTAAAGCCCGAAAAGATTGCATATCACAAGTCCGTGATGGCAAATGATATGACCTGCTGGCTGGACTCCAGTCCCCTACGGGCACTTGGAGACCAGAGAAGATCAGGGAACAACAGGAGCGAGCGCCAGATTTCGCTAATGTACCTACCTACCTACCTACCTACTCGTACGCTTCTCGGAGAGATACCCAGTCGACCAAGCAGGGAAGCTGGGGTGAGGATCCCTGTATTGATCCTACCCTACCTACCCACGTCCCAAAGATTTCCCTTCACTTCCCTCTTACATACTTGTTTTTGTGCCGCTACTCTACCGTGGGGTGTTAAGTAGGTACTGTATTTACCTTAACAGGTGGTAAGAGAGTTAATCTGGTTCCTGGTCAACCAGTAATATCAAAAGCGTCTGATGGCATACCTAGATACCTAGGTAGGTATCTCAGCAGGTAGGCATAGACGGTTATCTTACCGGGGAAGCTGTTTCTGTGCTTTAATAGCGCACCTCATTAAACACGGCCGCCGCTGCCAGCCTCTCTCTACGTGGGTAGGTAGGTAGGTAGGTACTAAGGTACCTAGATGGGTACTAGTGCACAGTACCGGTAGCTACCCGATAATTAGCGTTCCAGTCCCCGCCAGCATCGTCCCAAACTAAGGTACTGACTGACGGCCCCACCATTTTCGGTTTGTTTACGTCTAAGCTCCTGGCGTCAACATCTGCTGGTTACTCCGGCAGTGCCAGCTCAACGGTGCCCTACACTGGACAAATCCGCATCAAGCCTGGCTTCGACGAGAGAGAGCCCGATCGATGCCTTTCTGACACGAGACAAGACAAGACAAGGCACCACATCCAACACCTTGCACTTCGGGCTGCTTCTGTCTCTGTCCACACAGCGGCATTGTCTACCGAGCTGCTCTTTGTGCTCATGCCCATGCGTCAAGGTTGGCTTCTTGATCTGACCCGATCTCATCGACAGCCTTGCGGTCTGTCCCTCCTCTCACGCCGAACTCGCACTCACTTACGGTTCCGATTGTCCCCTCTCGCTTACGTACGACTTGTCTTTCGACTTCGCTTCCATGCGCGGCTAGAAACACGGCAACCATTCTACTAGCCTCGGGCGGCAGCATGCAGCTCACCTAAGTCAGTCATTTCCTCGTTATCTTTACCCAGAGGAAGAAGAGGGGCATACACCTACCTACCTGTACGACGAGACTCTTCTTTCATGTCCGTCCCCCGCGCACACAGACCATGACTGTGACTGACAGCGGACTCTAGACCATGGCTTCCCAACCTGCCGACGAAAAAGAATCGCCAACCACTACGGCAGCAGCAGGAGGAGCCAAAACCCCTACACCCGTTTCCAAAGGAGGCAATGACCCGACAACGCCCAAAAAGGCCGGCGCTCCTGCTGTGGATGCGCCGGCGGCGACAACACCCAAGAGCGCGCCTGCCCGTCCTCGCGCAGCGACCATGAAGAAGCCACCCGAACCCCCAACATTGCTCGCCGACTTCCTAAGGGGACGCCCGTCCCCACAGCGCATCGCCGCCGAACGAAAACGAAGAATGAGTCTGGACGCGGTCAAGGCAGAGATGAGGGCCGAGATGCGCGAGGCCGCTGTAGCAAAGGTACAACAACCCGGTGGTGTCAGGGACCGCGTCCAGAAATGGCAAAAGGCCAATGCCACACTCATGGTGGCTGGCGATCCCCTTGCCACCCCAAGCGAGCCCACAGAGCTTGCATTCCCGGGCGAGACGGAAAGCGTTACAGAGGAGGACCGCGTCCGAATCAAATTGCGACAGAAGAGAAAGTCGGCGCCCAAGATCGAGGTGCATAATGATGCCGTTGCCGACGAAAAGGACGAGACCGTGGAGGAGTTGCCCGGCGGCCAGACCAAGCAGGCACCCAAAAAGCGTGTTGTTAGCGACGACCACTGGATGGCCCAGAAGAAAAAGAAAAGCCCTCCACGGTCCAAATCCCCAAGGACGAGAGATGCGGCGAGCCCGAGCCCAGGCCCGAGTCCGCTACCTAAAGGCTTTGTACAAAAGACGCCAATCCAGGCGCCTATCGCCAAAAAGATCCAGGATTGGGTGGCCAAGGTCGAGCTGCCAGAAACGCCGCCGAGTAGTAAGCACGGAGCGTCAAAATCGACCGACTCCCTTGATGGCAGTAGGATACAGGCGAGGCTCAAGGAGCTTCAGGAGAAGCAAGCAACCTTGCCGAAAAAAAGACTAGACGACGACGGCATCAGAGTTACCCCTATACGAACGAAGAGGCTCGACGACGATGATATTCGCGTTAGACCTATCAAGACGCCAGCATCGGAGGGGTCGAGTGTCAAGACACCGAGGCCACATAGCACAGGGGCCAAGTCTCGCGACCGTAGTCGCGGTGCCAGCTCAAGGCAAGACTTGTCTGACCATATTGTGGTGGTTGAAGAAGAAGAGTCTGACCGTATCGAGGTCATTGAAGATACTGCATCGAGCCTTCCCGCAACGCCAACGCGAAAGCCATCAAGATCGCCCAAACCCAGTCGCAAAAAGAACGCACCGCCCCGTACGGAAACGACGGACGAGAAGTCCTGGGTCAGCAGCTCAGAGTCAGCCGTCAAGACAAGGCTGGGAGACTCGGAGCTCGCCCCCAGCTCACTTACGAGCGCGCCTGGTGCGAAGCCATTGGAAGACATTCCTGTTGGATTCTCTGCCTTTAGCGAGCTAGACCTTCCCCTCGACCGAAGCAAAACGAGGAAGAAGGCCCAGCGTAACCCAAGCTTCAAGGCTGCCGATGTACTCAAGAAGGTTGTCACCGAGGGCAAAAAGATATTGCACGATGCTGTCGAACCCCCCAAGCAACCCGTCGCTAATAATCCTCCGAGTATCGAGAAATGGCTCAATGGTACGGTCGATCCGTTTGTCGACGAGCCCACCAAGAAGAGAGAGGCACCGGCCCCGAGGAGAAAACCGTCTGAGGGCAAGTCTCTCGATACTGCAAAATCCCAAGACACCCGTAGACAGTCATCGGTTGAGCCGCGCCAGAGAAAGCCTTCTCCTCCAACCCAGACTGAGTTATCCGGGTCCACAGGGCTCACGGAGTCAACGCAAACAACCGATACGACACAAACAACCGATATGACGCAAACCACACAGTCAACAGACTGGACAGAATCGACTTTCACTGAAACGGATTTGAGTGCATCTACCGGGAACGATGAGAATGTGGCACCAAGGCATGTAGAAGAGAAGCCCAAAGAAAAGACAAAGACGCAGACATCCGCTGGCTCTGGCTCTGGCTCTGCCGGCTTGCGCAGAAGAGCGGCAACTCGAAGCTCGCCTTCACCCTTGAAATCAGCCAAGAAGCCATTTCGCGAGATCTTAAAAGAGGCATTCAGAGGCGAGTCCACCGGTCATCAGACTCCTCCGTCCAAATATATCAGCGAAGAAGAGCGGCGACTGGAGCAAGAATACGATGGTTATGAAGAGGACGATGAACCCAAACGCGCCATGCGTCGCCGCTCTTCTGGCTCTAGCGAGTCCTACTCCGATCGAACTTTTACTGACGATTGGACGTATTCGGACGAATCCTCCGTACGCGAGGATCGAACACCGCGTCGCAAACCGCCTACAAATGGCGTCCATGAACTTTCTACCATCCTGGGGTCCGCCGACACCCAAAGCACCTACTCGGACATGACCTCACAACTGTCCGAGACCACAATTACACAAACTACTGGCCTCACGAGAAGCAATGTTTCACGCCGAAGCAGCAAACCAGGCCTCAAAAGGAGATTGACCAAGCACTCCGATCTCGTGTCGGTTTTGTCTCTGCCCGACGACGGTCAGGTACCCGGCACCTTAAGGAGTATCAAACCTCGGCCGAGTGTGAGGAAAGCGGCCAGTGTGAGGAGAGCTACCACCCGCCCAGACACGGTGACGACCAAGGATCTCCTAAGGGAGTTCGCAGACGACGAGAACCTATACCAGCGTGAGCTCAAGACGCTGGTTGACGGTGTCATCCCTGTACTTCTGTCCACTGTCCTTCAGGAGGGTTCGACGAGCGCTGTCGACCTCTTCGGCCCCGAATCTCCCAGCCGTAAAGCAAACAGCATTTCGAAATCCGTTGTCAACATGGGTGTTGCCCTAGAGAAGCTGAAGACGGCACATAAGAGGGCATCTCACACGGATATCGACCGGCTGATTGCCTGGCTACACACTGCTTCCCCCATTTACGATGCCTATATGGACGCATGGCGCCTTGGCTTCCAAGACCTCATCGTCAATCTAGCCCCTGCAGCCGACCGCCTCGACGACGAGGACTCCCTCATCAACGCCCTCCCACGCAACGCTGAAGGCGACGTCGTTAATGAAGACGGTGAACGTGTTGATGTTGCGCACCTATTGAAAAGGCCGCTGCTTCGCATTAGGACTTTAGCGAAGTTCACCAAAGTAAGTCCATCGCAAGTACTGAAGAATCAAGCTAACGGCTACAGGGTCTCCACGCGGCTATTGGCTCCTACGACACTCTTGCATTGGTCGGCGACTACGATGCCCTGCAAGAGAAGGCCCGCCGTCGACACAGAGAAGAGTCTGCCCGGCTGGCTGACGAGGACGCCATCAACACGGACACGAATAGAATTCGTGATCTTCGAACCCTCGCGCCGATGGAATCTGTCAAGATCGACCCAAAGCGACAGGTCAGCGCGAAAGACCTCTTCTCGCTTAGCCTGGCACACTCCAATGGGCAAAGACTCGAGTGCCAGGTCGAGCTTGTCCACCGCGATCTTCCCGGCGCGAACAGTGACAAGGGTGATTTGCTGATTCGCGAGACTGGGAGCGGCCGCCGGACATGGCTGTTGTTCCCCCCTATGCCCACGACTGTGATCTCAGGCCGTCGCGGTGAAGCAAGGTACGAGCTTGTTCTCATGGTACAGGGCACCCACAATGGCCGACAGTGGTACGAGTTACTGAGCCTCGTCACGGACAACGATGATCAAGTGAACGACTGGCTCGACATTGTGGGGACCACGCCTGTTCCTCCAAAGGAGCGTCTTCCTGTTGTTACTGAGGAGAGCCTTCCCGAATCACCGCAACACAGAATGGACATACCCGTCGGCGGCAAGCTGCATAGCTCTTCTTCGAGAGACATGTCCTCACCAGAGCCAATGACTCCAAAACGACCAACTCCCAGTCGCTACCACAACCGTGGCTCGAGCATGCCATCCACGCCCGTCAACCATAGTCCCTCGCTCGAAAGAACGCCAACTCAAGATTCATACAACGACGGCGAGGCCAGACACAGGGCCGCGCCCAACACAACCCCCTTTCGCGAGGACGGTGCTCCCCCTCCCCCTATTCACCGCTCACTTGGCCCCAAGCCTCTCAAGCTGCAGCCCCCGGTCGATCTTCAGAGCCCTCGCGTGAAGCGGAGAGGGTCTTCCCCTCTGAAGCATGAGTATCTGCCGTCGGAAGAGTCGTCTGACACATCTCGTTCCGTCACCGAGGTCTCCGAAAGCGAGACAGAGACAGAGTCTGATTACACTTCATCTGAAGATGAATTCGACGAAGATATACCTGAGACCGAGGTGGGCTTTAGCATTAGAGAGCCAGAGCCACAGCCGGAACGGGAGCGTGAGCGTGAGCGCGAACGTAAACGCGAACATGAGCCGGAGCCGGAGCCTCGGGACTTTGAAGACTCTTTTCAGCAAGAGTCGACGATCTCACAACCTTTCGTCCAAGATTCGATGGTCTCTGAGTCCGTGTGCAGTCTGACGCCATCCAATTCAGCGTCGCAAGCTGGGCTCCACGGCCGCAAGATGAGCGCGTCGGAGGGCTATACCAAATACATCGCTTCCATTTCATACTGGAACGAGAAGAAGGGCCAGTGGAAGGACATTTCCCTTGAGCCTTGCTCCATTCAGGTTGCTGCCGGAGTAATCGAAGCGTATTCTTTGGTCATGAGCCCTGGCGGGCAACCTGATGTTCCCCTTATTTCCCTCGAGCTTACGCCCCTCGTTCTTCTCCGGCAGTCCACAGTCGTCGATCTTGAAATCCGCTCCGCCGTCAAAGATAACTGCAAGAAGAGAGAGATCGGCGGTGGCAACTTCCGCTTTCGCTGTCCGTCGAGCACGGAATGCTTCAACCTCTATATGGCCGTCCACCACGCACGCCTCAACAACCAGAAGTTTATCCAGCTCGAGAACGAGGCTCGCTACAAATCCTTCGGGGAGAGACCCGCTGAAGACAACGAAGATAACAGCAGCCGCCGGAGTAGCTGGTTCGGCCGCAAAAACAGTTACCGCGCGTCGACGCGCGCCCCCTCTCAGTCTCACGACGGCAGCACTCCATCATCGAGTCTGTCCGCCACTAGCTTCCTCAAGCGACTCACTGGTGCCGGCACCTTCAATATTGCGCGCTCGTCCATCGATAAGCAAGGACATTTTTCCAACGCCAATAGTCTCTACACGTCCGGATCTTCGTCTGAAGGCTATCCCCGCTCGCCATCGATCAGCATTTACTCCAACTCCATTCGTAGTCCTCGGTCGTCCGACAACATCAAAATCCGGCTGCATTTGCTCGTCACCTCGACTAAGTGGGAGGACTACGGCAACTGCCTGCTACAGATTCGCCGACCGCCGCCGGGCTGGCACCAAGAGCTGCGCGCGAACCATGGTCTGGAAAAGCGGGTCACCGTAACCACCATGCCCAAGAAATCAGACAAGCCACGCATCGTGCTCGATGCCGTGCTGGGCAGCGGCTGCTTCACACCCATGGGCAGCAGAGGCATCGTTTGCGGTATCTGGGAGGAGATTCGCGACGAAAGAGGCGAAATCGGCGTGGCGCCTAAGACTGGCGGTGCCTCTGGCTCAGTCAAAAAGTGGTGTTTCCAGTGCGCCAGCGTCTCCGAGGCCTCATGGGTGTTGAGGCTCGTCCACCAGGAGGTGGGTGTCGAACTCCGGGAATGAGGAATGTTTTCTTTTTTGTCAATAGCATCATTGCTTGATTCTTTTCCTTTTCCTTTTTCTTTTATTTTCATCATGATTCCCCACGAGCGTCGGTTCGCTTTCGTGCATTGCTAGGCCTGACTTGGGCGTCTGGCTTCAGGGCGGTGACACAGCGTGATTATTCCGTCTTTTTGGTGTTCAGAGGAAGATGGTAGGCCGGGATTCGCCGCAGGGTTATATACATACATACACTCATGGTTAAAAACAAGGGGCTTAGAGAGGTAGGCTGGTTTGATTTGTTCAGGGCATTCTTATATATGATACCGAAGTTTTGCGCGGGTCGGCGTGTTGGGATAGTGTGTGCGTATATATGTAAGATGAATTAGACTTGATACCAAAGGGTAGACAAACTTCCAACGGCCGAGAGGCATGTGTTGCAACAGGTAACGAGCTCATGGTTTAGCGAACCCAGCTAATAAAGCTCGGTTGCGTTGACGACACCGGTGTTGCTATATACCAGCAATCCCCGGGTCTCAGGACCGTTCTTGCTTTCGGGTTCCGTCTGCTCAGCCATATTATGGGAGGGTCGGGTGGGTCGTATCATTGGCTTAAGCAGGTTCAGGACCAGCATTATCAGAAGGTGCATGGCTGATAACAAGATTCCCCATTCGTAGTTTCGGTACAAGATGGTGTGGCATGTCCCCATCTTCGTGAAAATCAAGTGTCCCTGACCTCATTCCCTGCCGCTTGACCGGTATCACTGTTAACAGCCATGAGGGTCAGGTTTATACTTGCTCTCCCGGCGTCTCATCATCGCTGAAGGTGTGCTTCGGTGCGAGCTGAACTGGGCCGAACCTCCCAAACCACATGAGTCTCATGCTTGGGATAGCTGACGTTTAGGTCGGGGCAGCGACGGCTAACGGTCTTCGCGGGTCCCGTTTAGCACTCACGACACAAGACAATTCACCTCGTTGCGGCGATGAAGTCGTACTGGAATAGACTTGAGGAATTTCAGTACGGTCTAAATGGGTCAAAGACCCTTGCCCGCACATACATGGTATTATTTGATACGTTCAACCCATCATCTCTTCATCGTCGTCACCACCGCCGCCCATCTTCCTTCTCAGCCTCACTGCATCTTCATCCCTCTTCCTCCGCTCAAGGCCCTCCTTGATCCACGCCTCGTACGCAGCATCTCCACTCTCGACCTTCTGCGCCACAACACCCTTGAGCACCTCGCCAGCGAAGCCGACAAAGTTATGGCGGCGCAGGGCGTTCTCGAACCGCCAGTTGCGGCGCTTCTCGTTCTCGCGCTCAAGCGTCTCGGCGTCGCCAATCTCCCTGGCGGCGATCCTCGGATCCCTGACCATTGCCAACACGTTGAACCGAATCTCGGAGCTGGCGTACGTGAGCATGCGGTCCTGCAGCACTTGCGTCACTTTGTTCGGGAACTCTTCGGTCGTGCAGGCGCCGTGCGAGATGGGCGCAGGCTGCAGTCCGTCGAGCTCGTATAGCTTGCCGTCAATGGGCGTGTAGGCGATGAAGTGGAATGCATCCTCGGCCTCGCCCGTCTTCTGCGTCTCGTCGATGAAGGGGCTGCTTTTGGCGAAACTGTTGTGCACCTCGCGGATAAGGTCCGAGTTACTGAGGGCTTCGCCCCGAAATTCGGGCGGCAAGACCATCGTGAACTCGCGGAACTCTGAGAGCTTCTCGCCAATATCGACATCTTCGGGCTTGTTGAGGACAACGCTCAGGAGCGCTTGCGTGCCGCACGCATTCTGGATCGTCTGTTGGGCGAAAAAGAGACGTTCGGCGGCATCGCGGTCGTAGGATTCTTGCGGTCGCGCAGGAAGGCCCTCGGAGGGATATCGAAAGAGGAAGATGATGCCGTATATGGGCTGCAGAGGGGCTAGCTCGTCGGGGGAGAGAGTCAGTAGCTCCTCAAACTGCACGCCCTTGACACCGAGGTTCTCAAGCAGATATGTAAAGACGCCCTAAGCGGCTAATTAGCTTGGGAATTTCGGGGTCGTGAAGATCGCATACTGCATCGGACTCGACTATGAGAGTTAGCGAAGGTTAGCGATGTGGTATTGGGTAATGCGTACTGGTATTCCATCCACCACTCATGGTGAATGCGGAGGGGATGGTTCGTGATGAAGATACGGGCAAGTAAATTCGCCCGTAGCGGTCCCGTTTCACTGTTAATGTGGCGACAGCTCTAGTGGTCGAGCGTCGTAATCGAATCGGAGTTCGTACTTCACGAAGGATTGGTAGGTTGGCTGAGAAGTTGGAGCTTCAATGTTTGGAGGTGAGAGGGTTGGCTGCTGACGAAGGTGGAAGCTGTTGTGGGTCACTGGGGCGGGACCAGGGTCAAAGATCCGCCGGGGCACTACTCACGCTGGACGCCCCTGAGCCCACTATCACTCCCATGAGTTTGACAGCCTGCACATTGAGGCGATTCAAGGTTTGTGTTCATTGCCATCTATGTACAACCATTGGCAGCTCATTTAATTCATATATTGCCAGTATTTCTGGCACAGAAGTCCGCGCAAAATTTTTCAATCCTCCTGGAATACAACTGAAGAGCCTGGCTCCGTCGCGTACATTTATTGCACGGAGCGCGGCGTCGCAGCACGCTGTGGAATCGTCACCATATGAACACCATCTTCCTTTTGGTGCGTTGAACCCACACGCGAACCCGGAACATAAGTGCTCTCGTGGTCGTCATGAATATGGAACTGGCGCTTGCTATCGTCGTCACCGTTGCTGAAGCAGCTGGTGCGAACAGCACGGACGAACCAGGGCTTTTTGCCGGAGCTCCTCCAGGACCAGTACTCCTTTGCATCATACTCACGAGGCTCAAGTCTGCCTCCGGAGAGCCATACAGTCAGGGCAATGAGGCCGTTGAGAACAGAGTATACAAACACTCCCCTGTGTTCATTAGCTTCGGCCCTAATGCCACGACGAGAATAACTTACGCAATTAGGCCGTACGCGACGCTGTAGGAGAATGGGATAAAGGTCATGACAACGAATGAGGGAAGAACGTCGCCAATATACCGCCAGTTGATTTGGGTGATCTGACGGATCATCATGCAGCCGACCTGTAGAGGTTAGAGAACGCCAATCAGCACGGCCTAGGAGACTCACCAGGACGAGCGTGCAGCCAGTTGCCCAAGGCGGGATGGACGCGAATATGGGAGCGAAGAAGATTGAAATTAGAAAGCAAATGCCGGTGGTCATGGATGTCAACCCCGTGCGACCGCCCTCGGCAATGCCGGCGCCACTCTCGATAAATGCTGTGACTGGAGAGCATCCGAACAGGGATCCAATAGAGATGCATGCCGCGTCACAGCAGTAAGCAATGGTAGAGCGAGGGAAATCGCCATCTTTGGGGTCAACGACACCACAGAAACGAACCATCGAGTACATGGTGGCAGTGGCGTCAATGATGTCGACGTAGAGGAATGTGAAGAGAGCAAGGGCAAACTGAGATCCGTTCTTGGCGACGTCCCAATCAAGAACGTTGAGGGTGTTCTCGATTGGATGGAAGGTGACGACGTTCTTGAAGAAGTTGAAACGGTTCTCGCCCTCCTCGTTATAGGGGAAGTAGGTGATGGAAGTGTTTCGTCTGAGATGTCAGCGGGGTCGGGCCTAGAAGTTCGACGCACTTACGGCCATGACAAGATCGATACCAGAGCAATACCCATGATGAGTGCGTACTTGACTCGGAACGACATCAAGTAGGCAGTGACAACGCCGCCGGCGAAGATGGCAGTCCACATCTTCGGGCTTGACATTATACCACCAGCGCACATCTGGCTCTCGGGGTCAATCATCTCAACGGGGCATCCGGCGATGGCGAGCGGTGAAGATTTCCAGCCTCCGGTGATGGCACCAATACCGGCGGAGTAGGAAAGCCCAATCTCTGTCAGGAAGAACCCGATACCTACGCCTGTCGCCGTTTTAATTGTTGCTGGTATGAGCTTGACTAGCCACTGCCGCATTCCGGTGAGGGCAAGAAAGATGAAGATGAGGCCCTCAACGAAGACTGCCGTGAGTGCCACCCGGTACGGGATGGCGCCCGAGCCGTTAGGACCGACCACCTGGAAGGCAAAATAGGCGTTGAGGCCCATGCCGGGACTGCATTGCTATCAGCGCGTTCGTTCGTTGGCTGGGTTTCGCAGAACAGACAACTTACGCGAGCGCCACTGGCAGGTTAGTAAAGAAGCCGAAGACGAAGCTGGAAAGCCCGGCAAGGGCGGCGGTCGCGGTGATCAAGTCTAGTCGTACACCTGCAAAATCAGCCTGGCTCGGAGCGAGGAGTCGGGCAACTCACTCTCTTTACACGCCTTGTAGCTGGGAATGTTGTCGCATTCGGTTCGATTCTCCAGATTGCATTCGCAGGTGCCTCCTGTTTGCGAAAGGATGATTGCCTGTGCGAATTAGTGGATGGTTCACGTCGCCCAAGACGCATACCCACGTTCACGGCGATAATGTAGGCCATTGTCGCAAAGGTTGTAACGCCTGCTCGAACTTCTCTGAAAAAGGTCGAATCGGGTATCTCCTCAGGCTGGATGAAGTCAGCGAGGCCAACCTTTTCAAACAAGGAGAACTCACATGACCGCTTCCCTCAAGTCTGAAGATGCGGCCAAATGTGGACGAGGAGACTGTCTTATCGAAGCGATGGACAGCTTTCCACATGTTGGAGAATTTGCGGCCGATAGCCGATCTCTGCACGGGCGACTCAGCGGGTTCCAGGCGCTCCATGTTGGAGTGAGTCGACATGTTGCTCATGATGGTGAGCGATGGAGGAAGGAGAGTCGGTGGGCCACCGTCAAGGCAACTCGTCGAGGTAGTGGATGAGGAGCCAGTGGTACAAGACCTCAGCACCAGAGAAGAAGGTTGATATGTCTTAGACTCTTGTGCTAGGTACAACGAAAGGTGGTAGGTCAGAAGGGGAAAGGGAAAGGGAAAGGAGAAGGAGCTGGAAGACAGAGTGGGTCGGTCAGTACCTAGGTAGGTTCGACGGGCATCAACAGAAGGAAGGAGACGGCAAGGCAGCCGACAGGCCTGGTTTTCTTGCAGGAATGGCCGATGAAAGATGCGAAGTGTGTCTTGGGAAGGAGAAGAAAGCGAAGGCAGCCGCACCGTTGGAGAAGGAAGTGAAGGAGCGTTGATGGAATACCTAATGAAGGGAGGAAGAGGCCGGAATTGGAAGGGATGGCAGTAGCAGAAAACAGTTATAGCCTCTTACACCAGCCCCGGTCATGCAAAACCCGCAACGGACCTTTACATCACCAACTGGAACATCTCCTGAAAGACTAAGGTCTTTCACATGAAGCAAGGTACAGCACCTTCCTTGCCTTGGATGCTTTACCGCACCGAGGACACCCTGCCTTAGCTCTGCTGCTACCTGAGGAGCGCCAGTGAAAGAGGGTGTGTAAGTCTTTCTTTTTCTATGCACCGCCAGTACCATGTGGAGGCGGGGACGTGGCAGAAAGTCTGGATCGTGGGCCAGCCAGGACGGAAACAAGACCTTGGTCGATACCACCTTGAGACTGAATGTAAAACTGCTGCCTCTGTACGCCACTGCTAGCTGCTAAGCAGATGGACTACATGGGAGGTTGACCAATGCTGACCGAAAGGACACACGTACACCTACCATCCTTGAGTTATCAGGAGGGAGATATCCGTACTTGCAAAAAAGAGGGGCCCTGGATCAGCTGCGTTCGCTTCTCAACGCCACATACCTAGCCCAAGGGGAGCGCAGGTTACCAAG
This sequence comes from Colletotrichum zoysiae, assembly GCA_030867305.1. Lineage (NCBI taxonomy): Eukaryota > Fungi > Ascomycota > Sordariomycetes > Glomerellales > Glomerellaceae > Colletotrichum > Colletotrichum zoysiae. The sequence continues at coordinate 16,735 of MU842961.1, read as the reverse complement.
TTGATGAGGAGACTTTCCAATGATGAAATCCCATGTCCATTTAGTCGAAAACGCCTCGACAAGGGACTTTGGCCTGATTCCAGTCCAATCGATAACCTCGTCCTGCCTCTCGGTCCAGCTCTCCAGCCATGACCGCCGAATGACTTTTCTCGTTGGGACTTAGTTGATGGGCCGTCGGGAAAAAAGACAACACCATCTGGTTAATTAGTCCAATCCCGTCCAGCGGATGAACTCCATCTGTGCGCAACACCACATGAACCTTCAGCTCAATTAAGAATTAATTTAGGACGACGGACGCACTGACGACGGGCCCGCTCGGGCCGCCAACGACCCCGCCATCTTATTAATACTCTCTTATCTGCCGGCCCTTGCGAATAGCTAGCTGGGTTGATACAAATATTAGTCCCTTCCATGTCGGATGTTGTCGCGACAGCTTCGATATTGTAAAGCACGCGTCGGTCTCTACGACAACCTTGGACTTCAGCGGCCATGCGATTTCCTCTCGCATGCTTTATGACGCCCCCAATCTACCCGAGCCATACTCAATGGCCGCATCCACCATTCCTTCCAATGTTGGTAGCTCGCTTTTCCCATCAATCCAATCGGAAACCACAAAGGCAACAGAGGATGCGGCCACAGTCCAATCTCGAGCCTGCAGGTTGCCGCTCTAGCGTCGTACTTACCAAGCGAGACATGTCTCGAAGCTCCTTGATAGGATCGCCAAGGTCGGCCAGCGGGACTTTGCATTGTATGCGGGATATTCCTCGTCTACCCGAGCTTGAGCTTGTGACAAAGTCCTACTCTCGCGTCAGCTCATCCCTGACTATTGTCTGGTTGTGTGTCATTGCAGCTGACCTTGCCTGTCCTAAAGCCATGTCCAGTATCTTGACTGGCTGGCTTCTCAAAGACTCAGGACTTAGGCATGTCGTACCTTGCTTGCGCATTATGCATTGCTTACAAAACGCCGCTATTTCCCTCGCTCAATACTTGTATCGCTCGAGAACCACGGATATTTCAACATCGGCCCGCGGACTATCCGTAATCCGTTTTCATCATCATCGACCCACGTGGCTCAGAGTGTACCCCGTATATGGCGCTATGCTCTGATAGAATGGAGATCGAGTGGCTCTCTCCACTAGACCGTAAAGCGACGTTGGCTGAAGCCTGAGCATGATGCTAGCCAAGCTCAAGCGCAATTCGACTTGGTAGCAGGAGTAGGGAAATCGCTCCAAACAAGGCCAGAGGCGATCTGGTACAATATGGATTACGGCTGTAATGGCAGTCTGGCCAGAAAAGAGGAGGGGGCCTTTGTAGACCTTGACGGGCTGGCATATGTTGAAAAAGAAACGAGCTGCATGCTCGCTCTCTGTTGTCGTTGAGCGAAGGCGCCCAAACAGGCTAGGTCAGCCGCAATAAAGTCTTTGCCAGGGAACCAAAGACGTTGGCGGAGGCTGGCATGGACTGCTCAGCGGCTTATGTGGGCTTGGCCGAACGATGCATCGCAGCGTTGCGACTGGGCCCCCCTACATGCTTACGGCCGCGAGAACGTGTGCCCCCCTGACACAGGTCCACTCGTGGTGCCGGTTTTGCGGGATACTGAGACCTGGCCACTCACAGCTCATGAAGCCTCCCCCCCCCCTTCAAGATAGGTACACTACGTAGTAAGACCAGACTCCCTGGATGTCAGGGATGGCCTGCTTCGGCTCGCGTCTCCCTGCAGATCCGCCACCATGAATTCAACCCAGATCGCGTGCCGCGTCAACCACATCCCAGCGCCTTTACGACCCTGCCTTTGCACTCCGTCCCCTTCCTCAACATCAACAGCTCACATAGTACCCCGATGCCACCATTTTGCCTTTCCATCTGGCCGAAGGGGTGTCCCTTACTATCTACAACATAGCCGAAACTAAAGCTGCTACGATTTCCCAAGCCCGACGGCCAACAAGCGGTCTGCCGGTTCGAGTCTATGCATTGCGCCATGAAACGGGTGTTGCGCGGGTTCATGTCGCCCGGAGTGCCTTCTCACACATGGGTATACCCGTACGCAAGCGACGGCTTCCTCCCGCGAAACGGTCCGCCGGGACCTACAGAAAGACCAAACTGCAGGGTTGACAGCTAAAGACACGACGGCGTCTGTGGGTGCGAGATTCGGTGTGACGCACTCCCCGCCAATCTCACTGCGCTGGTATAAACCGATAGGGGATTCGCTTAAGAATAAGAAGGCAGCTTGCAGCTGTTCGCCGTGGTGCGAGGGGACTTTTCACGGGAAAGATGGGGCAAACATGCTGTCGTCGCTCGGTCATATGGCTAGTTCAGGTCCTTCCGTCATGAAGGGCATGTAACAGGCGAACCAGATTCCAAAAGATACGGCTGGCAACCAGCCAGGTGCGAACGTGTTTATGATTAGCTTGACAGTCCAGCAGCATGATACGGGCTAGCTTTGCCATGTGTGCAGAAACGCAAGCCCCACGCCGGCTCTTTTGCCGAAAGCTTCCACGCGCGCCGTCGTCGAGCGTATACTATACAGCAGGGAAACGCACGTCCGACGCGCATAGCCCATTTTACCTGCATTCCACACGCCAGCCACTGGCCAGGAAGAGAGATACCGGCTTCCTCAGTTCCTGGTACCAGACACTGGCATTGAGGGAGGCGGAACAATGGAATCCTATTGTTTGACAGTCAGGAACGTATCCCGTTGACGCTTGTGAGCAGTCAATGAAGAAGCGAAGCTGTCCCTTCACTTCTCCTCTGCCAATGTGGCACGGCGTTGCGTACCGTTGATGTCGGCTTACACACGTCCACCGCTGCTATGCTGGTGCAACTAGTGTCCGAACGTATACTTATCTTGTTGACCTAATCCTGTGTGGACTGTGGGGGGTCGATGACGGCCGCGCCTACCTGGTCCTGTCTATCGATCGAGGAATAAGAAATGTGAAGTAGACGGGTTAAGGAAAGCAAAACCACTGGCTGATCAAAGTCTAATAATTCTAAACCAGCTGGGTGGATGACTAGTGGCGGGCAAGACGCCACAAATCTCAGATGACTGCAGCGCGAATGGGCTATCGGCGGCGTAAATCCAGAACGAGAGGGAGGCGGGCATTGGGGGCTAGAAGCGCAGCTGCGTACAGCATGATTCAATATGTGAACGTAACGGGGAGTACAGATTGATGATGGTGGAGCTGGATCTACAGGTCGGAAACGTGCGTCCTACTGCTACTGATGCGTACTATGGTACGTCTGGCCATCGTTTAATTTCCAATGTCACGGTACATAACAAGACGAGCGCGCACGATGACACGCTTGTCGGACGTGGTTCCTACCGGGAAGACGGTGGCTATTCGTACCAAGACAATCTCCTGGGACTGGCAGCACCTCTGACGCAACCTATCCGAATCCTGCCCTGTTCTCCCTGTTTCTGCGTTTTATCAAAGGCTGGATTCCGCTTGACGGAGGAGAGGGCAAGTTACCGTTGCTCTGTTCCCGTGCGCCGGCCCAGACCTGACCTGGGTTTGCCATTCATCACGTTGCATCTGCATATGCGCCTGTGCAGACCATCGAATCGACTGCAGCTGCGGCACAAGCACAGCGACAGAACGAAAGATAGGAGCCGGCCCTCGCACGCACGTCAACCATCAGCCGTCATCTTCACCCCACACCCACACCCTCGTCCTCGTTTTTGCATGCCGGAGGCTCCTTCCGTCAGTTCTTCTTCGCCTTACAACAAGGTACCTACCTACCTACCTGCCTGCCTCGATTGGCGCGGGTCTGTAGTGTTTCTCCTGATACACTAGCCGTTCTTCTCATCCAGCACAGCTCCTTCCTCCTGGGTTATCGTGCCTGCCTGCCTTTTCCCTCTCGACCCTTTTTATCTATCACCACTTCCTGCTCGTACCCCACACCGTCCGCCGACGGCAAATTCCCTTCGCTTTTGTCAATTATTTTCTCCCTCCCAACAACGCTCTCACAGTCTCGGTTCCTTTTTTTGTTTTTGTGTTTTTGCATCGCTCTGCTCGTCTTCCAACGTCCTCTTCGATGTTCTCGGGCTTCCGGTCATCAAGGCTGGTTTACCTAGAACATCTGCGACCTCCTATCTCCGCCGACGACGACTGTATTTTAACTTCATCCTCATCAACCTCGACGACGCCAGATATCGGACAGACTACGATCCCGGTTCTCCGCAAGGCCTGAGTCTTCATCAAGACAATCGTTTTTATCTTATTCTCGGGTATAAGTCTTAAGATCGGGACATACTTGCTGTCTCACATCTTGAGCTGCGGAGAAGGCAATCGCTCGTGTATATATTGAGCATTCCTAGCCCTACCGCATCTGCTTGACACCAACCGTCACTCTTCACGACGACTATCTTCTCGGGACCGACGAAGCACAGCCCGCCATGTGGGAGGTTGTGTGGACGGATCCCGATAGGGAGTCCAGAAAAGAACACCGCGAGCGGAAGGCAGTGGAGCGAGAATACAAGGACAAGTCCCGAGCGACTAGAAGCTCTGTGTCCACTCGGAGCTCCTCTTCATCCGACAACAAGCCATTCAGCTTCTTCGGATCCAAGGGTCTTAAGAGGACACTCACACCGTCAAGCGTCAAATCACCCATGAAAACTAGTTTGAAATCTCCGAGCATCGACAGTACCTACAGAGGCTCGCTCTTGTCGGCTATTTCAGAGCCACCACCACTCCCTGAAGCGCTTCCTGACAGTCCTGTCACGGCTGTGTATCGCACCGACCTGCCAGAGCACTTGGCCGAATCTTTGCAAAGCTCTCCAATATCATCCAACAGAGGTACAAATGCCCAACCCTACAGTCTTGCTGCAACTCACTGATATCCAGGTTTCATAGACTCAGTTTTCTCCAAATGGACAGACAACTCGTTGGCTGTGCCAGCATCTCCATGCGACACGTCTGTGAGCGAGTCGACGGCAGGAAAGCGGGAACACTACGTCCAGGCCCTTGGCCCAACCTCCTTCATTACAAAGAGCACCGAGGTTACTGTCTTGCCTCGGACGACAGAGAACGAAATCGCAGGGATGATTTCACGCATCACTATCACGGCGGAACCTGTTAAGGAGGAGCCGCCGACACCTCCTCGTTCGCCGGCAACGCAGTAAGTGAAGTCGCCGAAATTCCCGACAACCTAACTAATGGAACATAGACCTGCAATTCCGTCATTTGTTGATACGCCCGTCAATCTGTTCCCAGGGTATGTGAGCCAGAAGCAATCACTAAGGCAGGTGGCTTCGTGGATGACAGCGTTCAAGCCCAACAACCCAGACGCCTGGAAGCCCCCAGATGAGTGGGACTACAGCCCGGCATCAGAAGCGCGAAGCCCGGTGATTGAGGATACCGTCGAAGATGCACTGGATGTTGATGATGGGCTAGCCATGTCCATGGACCTTAACAGCATGCAGCGTGAGATTAGACGCATGGCCGCTGCAAGCCACAGCATCCGTCTTCTGCGCCTGAAAGAGGTTTGGGGCGACACCACCGATGCCAATCTCTATAAGGAACTCGAGATGGAGAAAAAGAGGTGGATGCTCTCGTCGTTGCACAACATGGACAAACAGGAGAATGAGAACCAGGAGGCCCACGCTGATAAGATTACTCCGGCTAAAGCAAAAAAGGTCCTGGCACTCTACGAGGCTCAAGGTCAGTGAAGACGAACTCATAATCATGTGACTGAACTGACCTTTTCAGCGACTACCTCATACTTGGCCGCCCTCCACTCCAACAAGCAAGTCTACCATCTGTCCTCTGCTCCTCTGTCTCATAATCTCTTTCCCAACATACACCCGGTCCTCGTGCCCGCAGTCTCGCCATCGGTCTTTCCAGTAGCACCGTCGCTATTTGGTGTGGCCTACTCTCTGGCACTTCCGGCACTGTTGCCATCCGCCGAAGTCCCTGGACTTCTCAAAAACGTCCACAGGTGTCTCACAATTGGGGGGGCCCTGCATCTGACGCTGATTGACCCCCTTCCGATCACAAACACTCTCGGCCCCCTTATGCGCTCGTGGATTGAGGAAAACCTCATTTTCAACCTGGAAAAGAACTTCCGCTGCATGAATCCTAGCAAGCTGTTTCCTGTATGGCTCGCAGATGCTTCTCTTCGTGGTGATGGCAGTACCATCACCACGGTAAGATTCTGCGCCATGCCGCCCGTCGACAGGCCGGACACGGCCACGACTGACGCCGAACAGCTTGCGGATAGGGCCGTTAAACAGGAGCTGCGCACCATGGTCGGTCGAATGCTCTGGAGAGAAGTCTGGGGTCAGTTTATTACTGCTGACAAGTGGTGGTGGGAGCAACCCGACATTATCGCAGAGTGCGAGCAGCTCAAGACCGCGTGGGAGTACAGTATCATTGAGGCGGTCAAGACTGCATAAGGCGGTCCCAATGCTGGAATTCCTTTCTGAGGAACAGAAAAGGGTGGTATTATATGTCGTTCCAGAGGGTAAAGATGCATTCCTCGACATGGCGTTGGAGGCCAGGTTTCTTTCACAATACCCTCGGGATTGCCTGAATGGCGAATGGAGCCGCTGGCTTCACCTGCCTTGGGGAGAGTATGGCGGGTCCGATATGAAGTGGGATGAGTTTCTATGTATAACATCTCCAATTTATCGAGCTTATTGGGGACTTGTGATAGAGGGCGAACGGATGGGCAGAGTTCGTGTAGCGACGAGCTGCAATCTCGAGTGGGAATGGGCTTGGTGGACTGGCTATTGCTATGTAAGAGACCGCATGCCGTAATGATCAATACAATGTCAATGGTCCATAGTAACATCGCGCTCCTCGTGCCATAGATCCCATGGATTGTTGTTGTTTACCTAGTAGTAATAAAGAACGAAATCGCCAGCCAGCCCTTGATTCAAAATGAGTACCCGAGGAGGACTGAGCTGCAACAATTCGATGGGGAAGGAAACCTATCCATCAAAGTTTCGGCTGCTTTACCGTCACTAAAACCCCCTCGTGGCGATGGCTTCAGATGGAATGTGATTTCCGCAACCACATACCATCCATGTATAGTCCCTGCTTATTTTCAACATATTTTTATTTTTATCCAAGGCATCCCAGCCTTTGGCGTCCTGAGGGGCATGCCCCTTCCCGACAGCTCCACAACAATGGAACCTTTCGTGATGTTTCCGACAGACCATTACCGATCCCTGCCTTTCCCCCACAGCATCCACATACCTTTGTTTATTTATTAATCTTTTTTCCGAAATCGTGAAGAGCATAGTGGGCTTCTTTCTTTTTTGAATTCCTTTTTTCCCTCATTTGTTTTTCCCACTCTGCTTTTCTTTCTCAGGGCTAGATCTTGCTCACGGTCCTTCTTCGACCTACATCTTTTTTTTTGGTTTAGTCCAACTGGGTTTTGGCAATTGGTCGCGATCGGGTTTAAGAGGGGCAGGTGGGCAGGCTTGTTTTCACTTTGGGAGGGGTTGCTTTTGGCTGCTTGGGAGTGGTGATTGAGGGGCCATTCCTCGGCTGAAATCATAGCGGTGGCTTATCTCCGACGGTCGCAAGTTCATTGGGAACTGGTCAAAACGACGCCCCATCGGACATTCCCGTTGCACCAGCAGGTAGCTTCGTCAAGCTTGCCTATCACATGTACAGATGACAATGGCAAGCCGGATGCACGGCGGGTCGACCCTTTCGTGGTCTCGACTTGGCCCTTGAGATGGGACGTGCCCCCAACAGCGTCCTCCAACTCGAGTTCGGGTGGGAGGTCGTCAACGGATCGGGAGGCGGCGGATGATGCCGATGCACCTCACTACCAGCCACAGCTGTCCGTGCTTTATGTCCAAGGTGGTAGGTAGGCAGCCTTTTCACACATTAACGAGGGTAGTAGCTACCATAGTGTGGAACCATGGGTGGACAGCGCTTGGGTTGTACCAGACGCGACCTGGCGGGGAGGGCACGCGTATGTTGTTGCCATACTTGAACAAGTCCGGTTCGCTTCGCAAGATCAACGACCGTTCCGCGATTTGCTTGCTATGATGTCGCGTGGCGAAAAAGTCCAAGGAGAAGCAAGGGTCCAGGAGCCACTGATTCGGGGCCTCTGAAGTGACACGGGTTCGAGTCGAAAATTGGTGTCAAGAGCAATGAAGGAGGCACTAATACACCATGTATCGAAAACACTGGCCTTTGGTCCAGGATCACGGATAGGAGCCTCCCGGATGGATTGGCCGATTCTTGGCTGGTTTCTTCTTCGTTTCTGTACTTGTGTCTGCACGGGCGGAAAATCTACCTTTGTTAACCCCCCCCCCCCCCCCCCCCCGGCAGAGGCACGGCATAGGCAATCTGCAGGGCCACATCCGAGAGTCATGGTCGAGGACATCCCCAGCCAACGTCGGCTTTGTAGCACCTTACTATATGAAAAGGTAATCTTGATCTATGTGATTAAGATGGAACTTTTGATTATCAGCTACGAAACTAGTCGATACCCACCATGATGTTGTGTTTCTTCTGGAAACCTCATATTGTGTCGAGTGTTGGGCATCATACTCATGTTGTGTTTTGTCCCTACTGTTGAGAACATCATTGTACCTGTGCGACTTCAAGAGGGAACGCCTTGGATACGTACCTCAGCATCCGGGCAGAAAAGCTTGAGGTTCCTGTATGAAAGCCAAGATGCGGAGAGGCAACCTGAGGTCGCCTCCGCTACATGGGTAGTATTGTTACAACGCTATCCTTCCAGCAGTCGCCCTGACCGTTTCCTCCAGGAAACCCACAAACAGGATCGGTGATATGGGAGAGAATAGAAAGGGGCAGTGGCAAACCTTGCGCCCTCCTACTAAGTACTTAGTAGGGACCAGGGGCGAATTTGGCACGGAAAAGCGTCGACAAAAATGGTATGAACAGACGCGTCCTTGCAGACCACGTGTCCTGGCAAATCCGTTGTCGCCTGGTGACGCTGCTGGGTGCCGACGGTTGGTGATCGACAAAGCCGGGCAAGCGTGTAATTCCCAGAGGAAAGAAATGCTGGAACAAAGCAGAAACGAACCGCTCTCTCATGACAAAGCGAGGGGACGCTGGTGTATTCTATTCTTCAATCATGCTGCCCCACCACCGCTGGCGCCACCACTTCCTAATGTGTGCTGCTGCTTACTTTTGAGTGAACTTGGTGCCTAACGAAATGAGTGTTCATATAAAGTACGTTCTGGGACAGTTTCGTATTCATACAACAATGCGAGGCGGGGCATTTCAAGCAACGTACGATGCGGTAGATGGCCAACTCATCCGCTTGAATATTGAATACATTTTTTTAGAGTTAGAGGGATATATAAAGTAGGATATGAATCTATCAACGCGACCGGGCCCCCTAACATATTCGCATGCCACCAGGTATCATCCACCTGAAATAGCTTTGCCATCATGACAAGCCTGCAACCTCGTCTATTTCAGCGAAGCTTGCTCGTTGGAGTTTGGCCGACTGTTCGTGAGCTCCGTTACGCTCTCAGTCTCGTGGTCCTTTGTTCTTCGGTTTTGGCTCGGTGTCTTGGGCGGATTACTATGACGGAGAGGGCCCATGATCTCTGTGGCATCTGGCCGTCGAGACGCATACTTGATGTCGGACCACAGGGTCTTGCAGGCTTTCCATGAGGTCACGACGTAAATAAGTGCGTTCCAGAATCCTTGCAGTGGGAGGACGAAGGCGCTCATGTACTGAAGTGGTGTCGAGGTTTCCTTGACGTGAATGACCGAGTAAACGCGGTTGGCGCTCGATGGGACCCAAGTGATGAGGATGACTGTGAAAAAGAGAATGGAGCACTTGGTGTACAACCACGCAGCATTATTGAGCTCGTAGTTACGCCGGCGAGCTGACTTCATAGGACGATGGGTAGCGGCTTCGAAAGCACTGCTTTCAACAGGCAGAACGGCGTCAATGTGCGATTCGCTGCGGTTATGGTTGGCAGAGATGCTGACAGAGTAGGCGGCACTGGGCATCCGAGGAGTCATCCCGGCTTCTGCTTCTCGTTTCCATGTCGGGCCCAAAGCGATAGAGTCCTGAGGTTGATTCACTGTCACCTCCGAGGTGATATAAACCTCTGTCGTCTTCATCGAGGCGAGCACATCATGGAACGAATTTCGATGATCGCGGTCAGAGGAGTTGAAGTTTTGAAGCTGTTTGCGTTTCTGATAGATATCTCCACCGGCGCGGATGTAGATGAAGAAGGTGATTAAAATTGCAATCCTGGACAAATAAGCGACGGCATGGTTGTGCTAGGGGGATGGAAGCATACCAAACGGGTCCGTAAAATGTTATAATGCGCCATATCTCCCATCCAGGGGTGATCCAGCACCACAGCGTCGCATTGCCATAAACCCTCTGTCCGTCATCACTTTTGATGAATATGTATACCAATGCGGGGACGAACGGGATGCCGTAACAGCAGACGAGGTAAGTTATCTCCATCCCTCGCAGTCGTTCGGCATCGAATTTGTAGTAGAAGGTTAGGTATACATTTATGGCCATGGCAAGCGTCCAAAATGCATCAGCAGGCATGAACCTGCAACGTGTTAGCTGTGGCTCGAACAGACGTCAGACAGGCTCACATTTGCACAAGGAAAGCCTGAAGCTGGCAGCCCGTGGAATCGGGAGAGCCGACATATGACCTAGCCATGAGGGTCCCGACGTTTGTCATCATGTTGCCGAAGGACGCAAAGAATACTAGGCGGTTGATGGGCTTGTGAAACGCTCTCGACAAGCAGAATGTGCCGATGATGAAGATGCATCCTATCAGGGAAAGCACTGAACATGTCCGTTCGATGATACTGAGCACGTCGAGGCCCTCCTTAACCATGCTGGTTGTTCCTACGGGCGTTTCCATGGTGGCTGGGCGTATGTATGCTGATATATAGCCCAGTACAGGTGAAGGCCGTTGTGCAGGCGGCGACCTTGCAGGATCAGAGACAGCAGGATGCGAATGTCATATACCTCGACGCCCACCAGCGATCAGTCGAACTGGAAGTAATTGATCCTCGATGATGGCGTTCGGGTTCCCTCCTCCAACGATTTTGTTTCTTTTCCAATGGTGGTAGTGAGTGTCCGGATGTTCTACAACGGAGCACAAGCCGTCGTACTCGACCAGAACCCAGGAACCGGAGTGTCAAGAAGTAAGACTCAACGTTTTCCAAAGAGGCAAAGAAGAACAGAAGCAAAAGCGATGTCGACAACAGCAAGATGTAAGAAAATACTAGAGGGGAAAAGAGCGAAGCCACTCATCAACGCGGTCGGGCGCCACACGCCCCTTGACTATCGCATGGCTTATAGCAGGGTACAAAACAGGATAGGTCAGGATGCTCTGCGCGTTCCATTTTGGAGTGCCTACATCGGACTTCGCAAGTAACGGTGTGAGCGGAGGCAGGAGAAAAATCGTGAAGATACCTGGCGAACGTTGGAAATTGACCGAGGCCGCCATGTTCGCCCACATCCCAAAAGGGGGCAAAGGAATGGCGGTCGTCTACACTCGAACGGGCCAAGTGAAGGACTTGGCTCCAGCTTGGCGCGGGGTCAGACGAACCTGCAGACCCTAAGAGGGGTGGGGGGTGACCCATGCTCCGCGTTGCAAGGAAAATCCTGGGGGCAATTGCTCTTGACATGGTTGCACTCACTTTGAGCAACACCGTTTTGGCTTCTAATTTGGGTCCAATTTTTGTAGTCCTTAGGACTTGTGGCCATCATCGGCATCATAATCATAGTCCTCTTCCTCGTTCTCCGCGGTATAGCCTCTCCGTCTCGGATTGCTTTCACTCATTGGATGCTGTATTTGTCCAGCATTTCATGTATATCAGAGCGTGATCGGCTCGCTAGGCTTTGCCCATTTCCCTGCCGTCACTCGAGGTAGACATCCTCGAGGAGCTCGGACGGATAGGGAGGACAAGGTCAAGGCGGCAGCGACGGGACGGTTGGCGAGAAGGGACCAGAGTGTATTTATGAATTCAGACGAAAGTTTCCCCCCCAAAAAAAAACAGAGAGCCGTCGATTTCACTCCCCTTGGTGAAACCCTTTCCAAGCCACCGCAGAGCAGGGGCCGAGTGCTATCAACTTCCTCTAATGGTGCCGCCGAAAACGAGCCACTAGTACGGCTGCCTCACTACCTAGGTAGACTAAGTTGCACGTAGCCATCTGAAGCACACGGTACGCCGTACGCCGGGCGGAAGCTAGTTAAGACAGCCGCTGCTTCTCACCGTCTCGTCTGATACGCCGGTCCTATCGCGGTAGTCGAAGCGGTCAGTATCTATTCTCTCTAATCTCGAATTATAAGGCCGTACCCGCTTTGAGGAGGAATCGATTAGTGTGCAGTACAGAGCCAAAACCGTGCTGGCGATAACCTCATTTCTGGGGTGCATTAGTATTGGCCGCCAGCCGCGGCTTCTGGGCTGAATAGCATGGGAATGGTTATGAAAAAAATCACTGTCTCTTAACCAGGCCGGAAGCGTGATGCCGTTGTCGGTCACGTGAAGAGAGCCACCATCAGCCGTTGTCTTTCGAAGATTATCAAAACGAGGCCGGTGTCATCGGTCCAATACTGTCTGGACTGTTGTTTGGTATTGTTCTTGGTCTGCAATAGGACGGATTCATGTATTTTACGACGTGATATTTCAGTGGGCATGGAAGAGACAAGGTCCAGGGACACAGACGTATGAAATGACGAGCTTGCGATCGGATGGGCTGGAGCAAATCTGTCAAAGAAAAGCAGCTGGGTTGGGATTGGTTCATGGCTGGAGTATCGTATCATTGCAAGTGAAGATCACCACTCCCTAAGCTTATCAAGTGGGGTGGGTGAGTGGAGTGGAGTAGCTGCCCGGATGGTCGGCTCAAAGAGATGTCGTTTCCGGAATCCAGCCACAACAAGCTTCCCAAGCCAAAACACGCCGGTCTTTCTAGCCTACCTAGGTATTCATTCGTACCTCCACATGCTTACGGGACACCCCCTTCCGTGGTTCATTTGTCCACTGCACCTGTGCGCAGAATTGCCATTGTTGATCTCCAGCAACTTAGCTTGTCGTTAGAGCGGAGGCTGGTTTATTGTTGGTACTAATGATGTTAGCCGTTGAGAAACACCCCATTTTCAGAGACACAAGAGACTAGCAGCCAAATGGTGCCAAAAGCATGACCAGAAAGATAAGGTGCCAGTTCTGGCATTCGCTGGGTAAGTGGGCATCAACAGCATCTACGTCAAATATCCAATAAATCGCCTCATGGCTTTCAGCTTCGCTCCACAGATCCGGCTTCCTAGTTCTTTTCAGCCTACCTTCCATAAAAGAAAAATACGCTTATTCCGACAACAGACAGGGATTTATGTATATATTTCTACGTAATCTAATCGAGCTTGAGGATTCTGTCTCGTCTCTGGGGCGTATGCTTCTTCTTCCTCGTCTTGGATTCGTAACTCCAACGGGGTGTCTCGTCGGTTTAATATAGTGGCAGCAGGCCAAAGTCAAATATGGGAGGCCACGCATGATATTCTACTGCATCTCAATAGGTCAGACTGGACAGCGGAGGAGCGCCCGGGGGTCTGACGTCTCAGCCCAGTCTAATTTCAACATCTTTCTGCGACCAGGCAATGCTGTCACCCATCCCAGGTCGATTCCATCTCCAGTTTGCTCAACACAAGATTTACAACCCGTATGTCAAAGAACCCGCCTCTGGATGGATAAAATTGCCCATCGAGGAGGGCGAGCTGAGATTGGCCTTCTGCTTGGATTCCGTCTATGTCTTCCTGCCAGAATCAACAGTACATCAGCCACTGTAAGACTTGGTGGCTTACTCTCTGTGGAATGCACAGCCAAAATTCGCCTTGAAAAAGGATTGAAAGACGATTGCCTCTCGTTGGCCTTTTTCTTTTGCCCTAATAATGGCATATCAGCCAATAGATCCTCAATAGTCTACGTTCTAGACTCTTTGCTACTGCCATATTTATTATTGGGCCTGGAACGCGAGATGGTAGATGTCAAGAACAATGTGGCTTGCATCTCTCGGGAGCATTCCAATCTCCTAGTCCAGCAAGGTCAAAGGTCATCCAACTATCGCTTGGTATTTGCGTGAGGTTACATTGCCCGTTGGCCGCCATATAATACGGTATCTATCAGGTCTTGGTACTGCTGAACCAATGCCCTTATCAAATCTCCATGATCGAGGATCTTCTACATGACAGCACCGGCTTATGGGATAGCTATCTTGAAGCGTCTTTTCAATAAGGAGAAAGATCTACCTATCGACGAGGATGGGAGCCACTAAGTCGACTTCGGGGAAAGGTGACCCCTCCGAAGGCTTTTACTAGACAGGGACTCTCATGCTCCTAAAACCAGGATAGCTATGCTCTCCATGTAACTGATTTTCGTAGGAAAACATTGCTTCTGTGCTGTAAGCCCATGAATCCCTCTGCCAAGAGATGAACTAGAAGTACGAATGACGTTGCTATATTCTTTTAGGGTGAAGGACCTCATAGCTTAAGGGATTATTGCCTGAAATAACCTAAGGAATATGGAGATACAAACACACACTTTATAAAGAAGCTCTATTTGTATCTGACTGACTGGATTGTCCCCCCGCAACGCCACTTGTTAGTAAAGTGACTCACCTCTGCGCTCAGATATTGGTGGTCATAGGTACTGACGCAGACTGTTCTAGAAAACGGCTCCTACAATTTGATCAGACTGAGAGGGTAAATGGAAACCCGTTAACTACTTCGCTTTCAAAACTGTGGTGAAGAAGGATGCAAGATCCGGGACCAAGTGGTTCAGAAAGAAGATCTTCCATGCCAAGAATGTTCATAATATTTGATGAAGCCTCTGAAAGATTCTTTTAGAGCTTGGTATTTCTATAGGGAATAGGTGGCTGGGTTGGCATGCAACGCTTCAGGGTCATGCAGGTGGGATCGAGGGAGTTCAAATATAATGAACGTACAGAAGTCAATGATGAGAATGAAGGCTGGCATTGTTTCTTGTTGTTCCTGCCTAGCCATGCAACAAAAGGCTAAACCACGTCACCATAGACGAAGCATTGATATGTGAAATGGGTTCTTAGTGTAATGGTTGATCTTCTAAGGCACAGATATCTTGAATGATGTCGTTAAGAAGGAATCACTTCTCTCGGTATCAGCATATTGGCAGTATTCTGCTCCCCACCGTTACGCAACGAGGTTATGATGCGATCTCGAGTAAGCCATGACAATGATCAATGATCGTCCTGCCAATTTCAAATGCTTCAAACTCTTGTTTCAGTCTGTTCCAGAACCAAGCAGTGATTATTCAGAGGTTCGAGACGGAAATTAGTCTACACCCCTTGAAGATCCGGGCCGCGAGTGAAGTTTCTATATATGTCCACACATTCCATCCAAGAACAAAGGATGAAAATGGTTTTATGGTTTCCCACAATGTCTCATTATCTCGTTGTGTCACATCAATGTCAGTCTTCACACCAGGGTTTTCGAGTTAAAGCAGACCAACCTCAACCTCAAAACACAGCAACACGTACGTTCTCGTCACATAGCAGCAGCCTTTTCTACCACTCGAATACTGGAAGACCTACTGGGAAATAAGCACTGGGTTCTTCTATCTTTGTCGGGGCTGCGAAAGACGTCAGGCTAGAACAATCCTGACTGAGCCTGTCAGCGGCCCTCCCAGATATGAGGCCTAGAGAATAGTTGCGCCATGATTTACTCTGCTCAAGATACAACAGTATCCATTTAATCGGAACCAGGGAGTATTCACAATCACCTTCAGCCCTCATGAACCAAATCCGGATGGCCGTCGAAGCCTCAGCACCCTGGAACCCAAAGGTGACTTCCTATGCAGTTGCTCGCCTCAAGCTTCATTTCGAAACGCCACGATGCCGCGGAAAAATAGAACAAGCAAGAGGCCGCATAAGCACCGCCAAGCAAACTTCGATCCGACTCTCATCCTTGCCGAGGGCCACGCCGTCAACGACAAGCACCATCAACACCGGTCACGAAAAGACAGAAAACCAGCCAGGGGATGCCGGAGCTCGTCAGTGCCATACAAGCCCACGAAAAAGCAACGCCACGACAGGCATACCCGCCGCATCGCTATTGAGATGGATACGGACGGCGACTTCACCATGCTGCCCACACCTCTAACCTCACCGGAGACTTCACCACTCACTTGTACAACCGCCCAGAAAGACAACACCATAAACACATGCGTCGCCAGCAGCTGTAACAGACGCTCCGGCTCGGAACGGTGCGTCTCTCTACGGTCTTCGAGGGTCTTCCCCGGAGGTTCCTCCCTGTCAGTCCAGCAGTCTCCTGGCGACATGATTTTGAGAAATTTCCGATTCCGACATCATCTGCTTTCTATGCTTGACCAGCAGCGCGCCGCCGTCGAGTTGTGGGCCGATAGTGTTGGTGCTGGAGAGCCCGCTGAGCCGATGGACTGGCAGCCAGAGCAGGAGCGGGTAGTTTATATTGCGCGGGACCCCGCGGAGTACAGATGTTATGAGGATCGGTGGAGAACGGATCGTGTGTTGCTGGAGGGGCGACGGCAACAGCAGGGCGTGTTGGTGACGGCAGCTATGCCGACGCCGGTCATGGTGCAGGCTGGGCTGGGGTCATGGGCCAGCGATACGCGACTTGACGGGCCGTCAGTGCCAACAGGGTGGGGAGATTCGGCAGCTGGGTTCTGTTTTTTCGACGAGATTGAGTGAAGGCGTGGGAGGATGTGTAACTGGATCTGGACATGTCGATATGCGCACAGGGGGGGGG